>CM038225.1:88861342-88974020 GCA_021442155.1 Cymbidium sinense
TATATTTTAATAATTTTATTTTTATTTTAAAATAATTATTAAAATCTTATGCATGAAAAAAAAAAATATTATTGACAAAAATTAAAGCTAAAAATATACAATTATACAAAATAATTATATACAATCATAATTATTATTTTTACACTAAAAAAAAGCTTTGTTACACAAAATAATTAAAATTAGAGATTCATTCAAAGATTTAAAAATCAAAATTATATACAGTTAAAATTTATGTTCTTAAATTAAATAATTTTCAATAAGAGATTCAAAAATCATTTTTTTACACAAAATTGAACACAACTTCAAATACTAATTTATAGTCTAACAAAATTCACAAACTCATATATCATATATGCATATACAAATTTACAAATTCATAACTTATATAATTTACAAATTTACAGATTTACAACTTTCTAAAATAAATTCAACCTAAAATTTTATATGATCATATACAACTTACAATTTCAAAAAATAAAAGCTAAGAAAATACAAAATTTACAATTTCCAAATATCAATTTCTAATCAAATCATTTGTTTAAATTTAATGTTAAAGCTTTATAGTCTTCTTCAAGCTTTCCTATCTTCAAAATCCAACCAATCTTGAATCTTCAAATCAGACTTTATGTTAACAAAACTAGCAAAAAAATTATAAAATAAATATTATGAGTGGGCAAACTAAAATAAATAATCATTGATGAATAAATTTTTAATTGTATGAATATTAGACAAAAAAGACGATAAAATGAAAGATTAATATTAATAAGACTAGGATCTGAAAAAAAAATGAAAATAAGTGTAGCATTTGTTCCAAATTGACAACAATGAAATCACAAAAAAAATAAAAATAAGCGAAGCATGTGTTCAAAAAAATCCAAACTATTAAGCTAACTATCATTGATTAAATGATAGACAATCAGAAAATTGACAAAATGTAATCTCAAAAAAATTAAATATTTGAAAATACATACCAAATATCTAAGTTGCATCTCATACATCTATTTATGGTTTTTCATTTATTATTAATGTGTGATATTACACATTAATAATAAGATCTGTTCCAAATTGACCAAGTGTAGCATCAAAAGATCTTACCATAGCCCAATAAGGATGCAAAGAACAAAACCAGCCAGCATATGTGTAATGCACAAAGAGCAAAACCAGCAAGCAAACAAAGAACCAAACCAGCCAGCAAACAAAGAACCAGCCAGCAAACCAACCAGCCAACAAACAAAGAACCAGCCAGCAAACCAACCATGAATTACAGAAGTCTATCAGAGAACTAGAGAAGAGATGGGAATCTGAATGATTAGCGTAAAGGGTTGCTCCCCACCACAAAGACAACCTGCTGGACAAAGGACGAAAATTGCAATAAACTCAATTCTAATCTCCGCCAATTAAATTTAAAGCGTTCGCAAGCAAGAGAAAATAAAGAAAGAAATTCTAATAAATTTTTTAGTTAATGTCATGGTTAGATAGTAAGAATGAAGCGATCCCTTTTGGACTAAAGCGTATAACGTTGAATCCATAGAAGAGAAGGCCAGAAGACACAGCATTATTAACAATATAGCAACCTCACAATCTGACAATTGAACTGATCAAGCTTTAAGTAACCTCACACCTCCAACAACCGCCAACAATGAAGTTTTCTTACACAAGGCGTGAGAAATCAACCCATCAATGTATACAAGAAATAAAATGAAATTGCAAACCATTCATCCATATACAGATCCACTTCCATAATTCAAAAAAAAAAGAAACAAAAACAGAAAAAAAAAAAAAGTTAGCTCTGATATGCTAAAAGATATGCAAGGAAAAAGGTTTTCATGCAGCCATGAAGGACTATTTTCATCCTTACAAGTTACAGTTTACCAAAAAATTCATTCCTATTTTGTCTGTAAGAAAGCCTGCAAAAAACAACCAAACAAGAATCCAAACAAAAAAATGCTCTGAAAGGGAAAATGTCACCAATGATTAAAGTGAATATCGTGAGCCCAACTAATAGGTGAGACAAAGCCGTGACCACCGCTTGATATGGTTGTAAATCCAACAACCAAACAAGCAGTTAATCATCAAAATAAGTATTTGGTATAAAATATGTGGTTTCATAAAATACTCACCGAAGAAACTCTCTTCCTACCTCTTAGGGTTGACATCAACACTAGTAGTCTCAAATGTATGCTCCTCGATTCAACTTGTGAAGTACTTGGTATATCATTACCTACAACTAAATCATTACCACATGATGCAGACTGAGAATGATCCACATTAGACATGATTGTACACTAAATAAAGAAAAATATGAGTTAGTACTTAGGACCACATTCACATACACTCTCCAATCTCCATACTAAACTTCATATTCAATATTCTACTCTTCTCATTTAATCTCAAAAAAAATTGCAACTCCAAGCTATACATAATTAAGCTAATCTACTATCACCACCAAATCACTCAATAAATAGTATCCATGCCATTGATGCCAGACTAAACAAAATAATAATGGCGAAATAAATAGTATCCATGCCAACAGAGACAACAAAGTAATGGCCGAACCAAAATAAATAGTATCAAACTATCCATGCCAACAGAAACTGAAAAATCAAACAGCAACATATTACATATATTTCCAAAATAACGATAAAGAGTAATGGCAGACAAACCGACAGAGTAATGGACAGGGACAATTTAGAATGAGAACGAGAAGAGTAAAAGAAAATGAGAAATCAAAGAGACAACAATATATAGCTCCCAAATAATAGAGACAGCAGAATAATGGCCGGACAGGACAAACCGAGTAAGCACTTCAGGCATTTTAATAACCTACAAAGAATAACCGAATCATCCACAACAAGCATAGCTGCATAAGATGTAGAATATCATATGGCATAACCGAATAAGCACTTCAAGCATTTCAATACCAGAGGTCCAGACAACAACATGCATATATCAAGTGACTCAAGTCTAAATGAAAAATCGAGTCACAAAAAAAGAGCATTTCTCCTTTTAACATGAAACCGAAGTAGAAGCTTGATAAAAGAAGAAAATAATGATAGCATACATGCAAAGTTGACCGAGTCCCAAGTAGAAGCCTCATAAAACAAGAAAATAATGGTGCCCAAACCAGAAATCAGGATCCAGGTTCCTATTGCTTAGAGATATTACCATTGCAATTTGCAACTTCAAAACTCACAACTGTAAGACTCTTGCTAAGAAGAGTAGAAATTCGGCGGCCAAAACACTGAGACGAGAGGGAGTCAAGGGACTTAGGATTAGGGCAGAAAGTCGAGAGAGAGAGTGAAATGCGAACGAGAGATAGGGTATAGATATATCGCTCCGCCGTCTTATTTTAATATAAATTCCTAATATTAACTACTACTAAAACCACAAAACAGTATAAATGCATAATTATAAAACCTATAATAATAATTACTAATATATTTTAGCTTATTTTATTTAAAAAAATTTTAACTAATTTTATAATTAAATTAAATATCAATTTTAAAATATTTAATGACAAATATAAAATTTAATATAAATTCTTTATTTATTTCGAGCTAAATCGAAGTCGACACGAAAGGATTGTTCGTGTTCTTTATTTAAAATTGAAATATTTTCTGTGTTTCGCTCATTTACTAAGCTAAACAGCAATACGAATACATGAACAACGATTTTTTTTTGACACTCTATTTGCTACATGTATTATGTTGTTACTATGTTGTTATATTAAATCTCTTATAATTTGTTGGATTGTAAATATTGTGCTACATTATATCCCATATTCACAATATGTTCAAATTATATTTAAATCTTTTTCAAAATATGTTTGATCCTTTGTTAAATCTTGCTCGAAGCTTCATCAAACCTTGTTCAAATCTTATCAAAACTTATTCAAACCATCTTGGAGCCTTATTTGAACCTTGTCTAATTGATGTTCAAGTCATATATGAACCATGCTATAACTCATGTCCATTCAAGCTTTAAGTCATGTTGATCTACGCTTGAATCAAACTTGAACTATGTTTGACTCATATTCAAAGCTTATTTTGTTAATATTCGAACTATATTTGAACCTTTTTAGAATAATGTTTGAAAATAGATAGAACATAATTTAAGTATGATTTGATTAAGGTTCAACATAATTTATTATGGACATAAACCTTGCTACTCTATGGTTTAAATCATGTTTTATTACTATCAATTTTTTTGCTGAAAAATCAACTGTCAAACCTGGGCAGAATCCACTAGATGCAAACTATTATGAAAGTTATTGTGATAGCTATAAGCATTATTTTAAATGGAGACACTAAAATTTTGTCAAAAATTTTCTTTGGAAATTTCTTAGCTTGCAAGATATCATTTCAAGCAAGATTTTTTTTTTTTTTGTGGATCATAATCTGCTAAAAATTTGTCAAAAATCAAATTATCAAAGGATTTCATTAAAATTGTCTATTTTTTCACTAAAAAATGTATATTCTCTTGTTTACCTCAATTTTGGAGTGAGCTCCCAACTTCCTTATCATAGATCTAGGACTCTTATAGACACTAAGAGTTTCTTAGTCTTAAGACATTTCTAGTGATTAGGTGAACACTTAACCTAACCCTAGAGACTTAAAAGAGTTAGCCATAGGGATAAGTTGTGCCTTAAGAAATTTAGGAGGACTTGCCTACCCTGTAGCCCAAACCAAATCCTTGCTTCCTTCTTCCAAATTAAATCTCAAATTCAAATCCAAATTCCAAAATCAAATCCAACTATCAAATGATAGAAACCCATGATTAAATTCAAACTCCAAATCCCTTCCTAAGCCCATTGATTTTATCCTTAACCAAATTCAAACTTAGCCTTAACCAAATTCAAATCAATCCTAATCCAACTGATTTTCTCTATTATCAAATTCAATCTCCAATCAAATTTTAAATCATAAACCTAATCCAACTATCAAATGATTGAAACCCAAATCAAATCGAATTCGCAATTTTAGCCCTTTTAGCCAAATTCTTGAAATTAGCTAAATGATACCCAAACCAATTCAAAACTCATGGGTTTCTTCATGATTCAATCATTCCTATAATCATTAACTTAAATATAAACATAAACCACCATTATCAAACCAAATCCAAGTTAACCCAAATCAAACCCAAGTTAGCCCTTTTGACTTGAAATTGTCATATGAACCAAAACTCATTTGGCTCCAAATCACTTACAATTGCATTTATATTTCAATCCAAGGCTAATGTGTGAGTTCAACTAAACTTGAATCAAGCCAATTAACCCATTTAGGCTCACTTGACCCAAAGTGGCCTAAAGAAACATTTTTAAGCCAAGTTCTAACCCAACCCAAATTGGAATGAACTAAGCTCATCCAAACCTCACAACATAACCAACAATCACCCTAGGGTGATCAATTATCTTAAATTGGGTCAAACTAAGTCATACCTAGCCTTTGACCAAGTCAACATTTAGCCCAAATGAAACCCAAACTAGCTAAAATTCACCATATGCTAAATTGATTGAAACCATTAATTCAAATCCACTCATGATCACTTATTGAACTTGACCAAAACAATAATTGAGCCAGAGTTGACCAATTTGTCAACTTGACCCAACCTAGCCCAAATTGACCTAAAGGGTCAAATTAGCCAAAATCCAATTTAAATCCAAATTAAACCAAACCAAAGCCTACAATCATTTTCAATTAGCAAATTGAAATTGATTCAACACCTAACCCAACCCAATTTGATCAAATTGGTCAATTTGGTCAACTTGACCCATTTGACATCTATGAACCCAAATGAGCCATAATCAAATCTAAAGTAAATTGAATCAAACCAATGACACCAATACACTTGGTCATGTGAACTCAACCCTTAGTTTACCCAATTTGATCAATTGGTCAACTTGACCCCCTAACCCAATTTGACCTAAATAGGTCAAATCCAAATCAAATTAAATAAACTCCAAACCACTTGAAATTTGGGCTAAACCTACTTTTGACCCATTTCAAATCTACCCAAATCAAGCCCATAGCAAAAGTATTTATTTAGCCCTTGGGTTTAGGACATCCAATGAGATAAGACACATGCACATTAGGTCATTTTCTCCTCTTAACCACTTGGCACCCATTCATCGGTCCACTTAGGCACCTAGGACCATGGATGACCTGACTCAAGGGTTGTTAGGTCGGCCATGACTCATGGAGAGGTGAAATCACCTCCCCATTCCCATTGAAACACTTGGAAAGCCATAATACACCCACTACTCCCATGGCAGCCACTCTCACACCCGCCTCCACTCAAAGGAAGCCAGCTAACATAATTCTCAGCCCAAATCGAGCTTCCCATCTCAGCCATTGATCCAAAAAGCCAAAATAACCATTACCGTCCGATCCAAGGAATGAGGGGGTATACCCCCTCATTCTCACTCGCACTCACACAGTCACACTCGATTTAACCCCATCAGCCAAGGAGAGAGATCTCAGAGCAATTTTCATGGCTTCTTGAGCTCCCCAAAATCCCCATTCTTTATTTTATGTGAAATCAAAACAGGGGAGGTCACCTCTGATTGCCATTTGCTCAAACCTCTACCAAAGTGTAATTAACTTTGTACACACCTTCCGTTGAGCTAAATGAGCAAGAATGAATAGTTTCCCATCACCCTCGACTTCTGGAAGTAGGAGTTCAACCAAGATCGATCAACTATGCCTCGTGCATTGGTCTTCCAAGCAAACTATACCAAATCAAAGCTTGTGTGGCTCAACAGGGCTTCATTTTTACAAAATGAAGCTTCCTCAATCGTTGGAATCGCTGGTCACAAGCTCTAGTGAGCTATGCCATTAAAATCGATCCTTGAATTAAAATAGCTCAGTCTTTTGTGCAAGAAAGTGTTATGTTACACGATTTCCACAGTTGGATTGCTTTATTTTGCTTCCCCAAAGGTGTCGGATTGATGTCATCTCCATTTGAGCTCGAGTGAGCTCAGCTCGAGCAATGATTGATCGACAATAGCCGTCTTTCATCGCTCGAAAGGAGATAGATCGAACGTCCATTCTTCGTGATCGGAATGGATGGTCTTGATCTGATCACATGTAGAAATGCTCATTTACCTTTGGATCCGCGAGTTTAATCGTGGTCGTCCGATCTTAAATCAAAGTCCACAGAGTTACTGCGTGTGCCGCCATTCGAGTCAACCTTTGGATGTGACAACTTAAATAACGAATCCCGTCGCGCCACGTGAAAAGCTCACCGCGTCAGTCGCCATGTGGCCCGATGGGATTAAGGCTTTAAATATGATTAATTAATTTGTTTTTTAATCCTAAAACTTCCTAAATTCATAACTAATTCTAGAAAAATAAAAAAATGCAAACTTAGGCATATTTTAAAGATATTTTAGAGTAGAATCTAGAAAAAATATTATTAATTGATTTTGAACAGTGATTTAATTAAGGTTTAATTAAAAATCTAATTAGCTTAATTATTCCTTAATTAATCACCCAATTGATCTGCAACTTTCTGTAGATATTTAGTGGGATGACCTCTACCTCTTCTATTTTTTGGGATTTTATTGATTACTTAATTAGAGAAATCAATTAATTAAACCTTAATCATTTTCTTTTTGATTAGTGATAAGTGAATGAATAGTGATTTAATTAATTAATTAATTGCCTCGTTGAATAGTAAGGGAGCTTAGAGAAAGTGTTTGGGATACTTTTCCTAATTCATTTCTAAGTTTCCTACACTCTTGAAATTTAAGTTAATGATTAATGATGTAACTAATTGCTCAAATTATTAATTAATCTCAAGATAAAAAAACCGAATCTAATTGAGTGTTTAAAGTTACTTAAGAGTTAAGGATTGAGGCCTTGTCCTTAATCCCTTTCCTAAGTTAATTTCATCATTCTAATCAAAATATAATCAAAGAATTCAATCAATTAATTAAGAACATGATTAACAAATCTAAAATTCACTTCATACCTAAGCAACCTCTAACTAATCTTGGGTAGCTCTTTGGGAGTTCAATAACCTAAAGTGGGAGATAATGAAATTATGGTTAGCTCAGATGTGTGAAAAAATTATAAAAGTAGTTAAGTGAGATCCCTTAAGCCTAATCAACTATTAATCATGAGCCAATTGCATTAGGCCCATTTCATTTCTTAGGAGTATTGTAAATTTACTTTTCATGTGGTTGCATATCATATTGGCTCATTATTAATTAGTTAATTAACTTAAGATGATGTAGGCAAGGGTTAATTAATTGGTTTAATTCATACCCTAACCTAATTAAACCATAAAATAAACTTAATTACTTCTTCATTAAACCAAATTAACTCACACATGGGGAATGGGATTAGGATCAGCAAACATCTTTCATTTCCTAAATCAAATCAAACTCAAAACTGAAAATGTCATTTAAGAACTTTGGTTTATTTTAAGTAGCCTTATTTAATATGATTGTCCTTAGAAATTAATTGGAATGAATGAGATCATGTGCTTATGTTCCTTTATTTCTTTCCAATCATGTTAAATGTTTCTTGCCATATATAATCATGCATTCATTTCTTTTAAAATCAACTAAAGGAATTGATTTCTTTTATGTTAAATTGCATGTAATGATTTAAATTTAAAATAGGTGTGTATTATTTTTATTATTATTAAATCAAAGTTATTTTTAAAAGCCCATAAATTAATTACAATATATGGAATGATGTTAATTACAATTATTTATAAGTTTGCATGTGTTGATAATATAATATATGCAATATGAAGCTCTCTTTCCTTATCTTATATGGATTTGCATGGGATTTATAAATGTATAGTTCATTTGAAAAGAACACAACATTTGTCTAAATCTACTTCTATACATCTCCATGCCAAGACTTAGGAAGAATTTCATATCACATATGTAAATCATATAATCAAATCAAATATGACTTCTTGCATGACTTTTCGTTCTTTTGGTTCTTTTTGTACATTCACATGTATATGAGAAAAGTGGTATATTACCTAAACACCCTCGGGATGTGAGGCTTTAAGTAGCTAAGTTGTATCTTACCCACAGTGTAAATACAATGAACTCACTTAAAACTCTTATACTTATGTATGTATGATGTGACCAATGAATAAGAATCATAATCAAATAAATCAAATACAACTTTTGCATGGGTTTTCCTATCCTTGTAGCTGTTTATACATCTATATGTATCTAAGAAAAGTGGTATATTAGTCTAGACACCCAGGGCTTGCGAGGCTTTAAGTAGCCCTAAGTAAGTCTTGTACCTTACGCTCTAAGTGTAGAATAATGGCGCCGTACTTACTTAAAACTTTTATACATGTGAATGTGTACCTAGCTAATGGATGAAAATCTCTTTTTATATTAAAAAGACATGCATTCATAATTCAATCAAATGAAATATTTAAATTCTAAACATGTTTCTTTGCATTCATCATTTAAGTGTGCTAAGACATACATTATATGCATAGGTATGCTTAGGATTTAATCATATGCATATATATGATGGAAAGAAATAAATAAATATGTGTTATGTGATAGTAACTCATTTTAATTAATCTTAAGATTTCTTTCTTATTGAATAAGGTCATTTAGAGTGAACCTAAACTTAAGATTGATTAAAATATATAATAAGCCATTTCTTAAAATAATTGATTAATTAACTTGCTTTAGAAGTGACTTAAGGTAGGGATGAAAGATAGATTCCCTCTCTTCTCTCTTTTTAATAATAGTTGTTTAGTGTAGGCCATATGAAACAAAAGAAATTACTAAGTAAAATATTTAAATCAATTAAATCACTTAAAGAGAAATCAACCCTTTATAAATTAAATCACTCACACTTAGCAAATTTAATCTCTAAAGCCTAGTTAGGACATGTCACATAGGTTTTAATGCACACATATTAGACTAAGTCACCACTTTATTTTAGTGTGTGGTTTGATGTATGCTTATTTTGTGATATATTATTATAGACTGGATGTTAGGATATATATGCATGTAATGTTAAATGAGATATTAGCCTAATTATGCTTTGTACAGAGGGTTGTGCTTAAGGGCTATTGTAATAAAAAAATATAAATATTTTTTGTCGGCAGTTGAGCCCAAGCATAACCCAAGTCGACATTGTGGGCTGGTTACCCATGTGAGTGGTGCTAAGTCTAAATTATTCATATAACTTTGTTGTATGGAGCTAACATTTATTTTGCAAGTATTGTTAGATTTATTTTTCTTCTTTTAATGTAATTTTGCTTTAAGACTAAGATAAGTATTATGGGAGATTAAGATGAGCATTGGTTATAAGACCAAGTCTTATGCACCATGTGATGCCTTTGGAGCATGCACATTCAAATCAAGCCAAAAGGAAGAAAGAAAGGGAGCAAATAAAATGAAATGAAAGATGAAGAGATGAAGAATAAAAGAATGAAGGCCCCATAACTTTCATCATTTGTAATTGTAATTACTCTGTAATAATATAATGGGAGACTACCCAAGTTTTTTTTTCGTTTTATGTGCACCATCGATCGCCTTTTATTCTTTTGATAGTTTGATAAAATTATTTGATGAGTTGTTTAGCTTGTGCGTTAAAAAAAGCATGCCTTTTCATAGTTTATTTATCAATGGTGATTGTTGTATGGCTTGATGTGATTCCTGGATAAAATTAATCTTTGTACCCAAACTAATAACTCATAACTAAACCTCTAAAATAACTCATAACATCATATAAAATCCAAGGCATTAAATCAAGATAATAAAATATTTAGCAACCCTTAGCTAGATGTTATATGTTTAATATCATGCATAAGCATCTTATTTCACTCTAATAGAGGCTTCCATCTTTACTAGATAGTGAGTGCTTAACCTTTGAGAGCCTATGATGGAATAATAAATTTTTCCCTTTTTATTTGGCCCATAATCAACTTCTCATGTATTTAGGCATACAAAATCCCATAACCCTGTCAAAATAAAGAGTCCCAAATTAAATGAAATTTGATAAAATTTGTATTAGATTTAAGTCATTATTTATACCTCATGCTCTCTTAGGGAGTAGGTATAAGGACTTAGTTTCTTTTCTAAATAACCCAACCATCTTGCAAAAGCATATGATTTCCTACATGAATTTAAAGAGGAGAGTTAGCTCCACTCCACCCAATATGTCCAATATCTGTGGTTTACTCTATCTTATGGAGGTAAACCATATACCCACTTTCGTCTTAGATTTAGGTCATGCTTTGGCCCTTACTAAAGCTCCTTAGATTTAGGATCTGAGGTTGCTATTTTTCTTTGGGGCTACAAGCATAAATCCTCACCTCTTAAGAATTTTTATAATCTTGTATTATGGAATTATAAATTAAATTTAATAAAATTTGAACTCAAATAAATAAATCTCCTCAACTTCAAATATATAAATCCCAACCATAGATAGATTGGAGTGCTCACTAGACTTCTAGTATCATGAGAACTCCCCACTTATCTCCTTTGGTTATAATAACTCTTCCTTTGATCCATCCCACTTGATATTCTAAAACACAACCAATTTATTGATAGTCCTATCTTTGAATTCTTTGGAGACAACAATCATTTACTTTAATCAAGAGTATTCTTAAGAGATTCATTTTCTTAAGATGTAATTAACTATGGGGCTTGCCCCATGGAACTTTAGAACCGTAAACAAACTAATTTATTCATCCATGTAAAGAAGGAGAAAAATCTATTATATTTCAAAGACATCATGCCTTAGAGTTCTTATCGGTGATTAGGTCCATTATAGAATAGTGACTTCTATCTTTCAGATAGTATACTATTCCTCAATGTCATATCACCTCAATAAGTACACCCTCGATCTTGTGGTGTCCCCATACAAACAATCCAAAATGTCTATTTTTCATTAAAATGTATATTCTCTTGATTTGTTCATAATCAAGGTAAAAATTATGGCAACCTAAATGATGTTAGAAAATCAAAAATTGTCATTAATCTAATAAATTAAATTTTAAGCCTAAAATGATTATATGATTTTGCTAAAGAATAAGATACTTAGGAACTTATTTTTAGGTAAACTTTTGGTTAACTAAATACTTATTTATAGTTGTATAACATTTGTAATTTCATTAATTTTATGAATAAATAATTGATATACAAAGAGTTAACATGAAGAGAAGGATCTAATAAAAATGTGTAAAAATCCAAGTTAAAATTTTTGAATCATATCATAAAAGCATCTTATTAATCTCTCTCTCTATATCTCTCTCTCATTCCCAAATAAGGTAACACTTCGAACTTCTTCAATAGATCCAAGGGTTCAAACTTGAGTTAGTTGAATTCTATATGTTAACATAAAAATGTAAAAGGCAAACTCAAAATCTTTCTAAGAACTAACATAAAGAAACCCAAACATCCCATAGGTTAACTATAGTAAGCTTTAAGAGGAACTCATGTAAAGGGTTATTTGTTGAATCTTGCCTACAACTTAGTTTGGCTCAGACTTACAATAGACTTCTTTCATTGCTTTCAACCTTTCCTTGATGAATATAAGTGTTCAATCTAAACAATCATATACATCTAATCAATCATTTTCCTCTTGTAATTATCCATATGATTCTGAGTTTAGCTTACCTAGCCTTTAAACTATTTTAGGAGATTTGATAGAGATTTGAGTCAAAGAGAACCCATTTACTCTCATATAACTTATGGGTAATGTTCTTCCTCTATCAATCTTATGAATCTTGATGATAAAATTAAATTTAAAACATTTCACTTGGATTATTAAGATGATGATAGTAAACATGTTGACACAAATCATGAAGTTAAATTTAAGGCCACCTAAGTCAAATCCTAATTTAATATGAGTTTACTCAAAAATTTCTTTAGTTCATCCAAGATTGTCATCATATGTAAATTTACAATTTCATGGATCTATTGAGTTCAATCTTATTAAAGTAAACCCATTAATTCTTTTGACCCAATTTATTCTTAATAACATTAGAATAGATTCAAACATTAATTAAATTAAACAAATTGAGCTAAGAATTTTTCTTGATTTCTTATTTGTTTCCATAATTTACTGCTTAATTCCCATTATTTTAAGCAAAAAAGTATTGAGATGGCTTTGATTTATGAACACCTATATATTGCTTGGGGCTTCAATTAAAACATCATAATATTTAAAATAAATCCAACGCTTAGGCATCATTGTAGTCAAAGATGCAAGTTGATTTGATCACCGCATGTGAGTTAAATAAATCATGTAAGTCAAAGTGTGCAATTTATACCCAAATAAGCATGCCTTCACTTCCAAATTGAACTTGACTAGCAAAAATATTGAAATCTCTTTATGAAATTTAACATGGTGGTAGGAGAGAATATCCACCACAATCTTTTAGTTCACCTCAACTTGCATTGACCAACTTTAGTGGGTCAAATCAATGAATAAAAGAAACTCAATAAGCAAAATTTACCAATTTTGTTTAATTTTAGTAAGAGGAAGAGTTTTTTGTTGCTCTGGCTTGAGGAGGATTGAACGCATTTTCCATTGGATGAATTGTGACTCATCAAATCTACTCTAAAACCTACTAGGTGAAGGCTTGCAACCTTTTTGAATGGGAAGTGATTCATGGATCTTGACTGATCCATGCTTATCCTTATAATTAGTTCCCTAATGCCTCCCCATCCCTCTACAACCTTATCTAGCAAGAACGCTTCTCTAATCAATATCAAATCAAGCTCAATTTTGGTTGAGCTACAATCATAACACCTTTAATTGCCTCAACTAAGTGGTTAGCTAGCATCCCCAAATTATTTCAAATGAGACTTACCTTTTAGATACCTTAATCTTGAGACCAATCCACAAAATTCATAGGACTTTGGTCCACATAAGAACTAGACAAATGAGAAAATTAGTAAGCTCATTTGAGCTATCCCAAATTGACTCCCAAGAAAACCAACTCACTTAAGGTAAGAATTTGATCTCTCCTCCATGTCTTATTCTCGACTATGGTCGTATGAGCTTTTGAAGCTATGCCATGGCTAGATTAGTCATGGGTTTGGTTATTCTCACCTCCCTCATGCTTCCTAATGTGTGGATTTGATCAAAATATAAAAATAGTAAATAAATTGTAAAAATTATGAAAATTTAAGAAATGTTTAGAATAATTTTGTAAACTCAAAGTATGAAACAGGATCAAAATGCTTAATATGTAAATTTATGACATCTGTAAATGGTCTATGTTTTCATGAATTAAAATAAAAAATTTATGAACTTTTAAATTAAAATTTAACATTATAATTAGAAAAAAAATATAAATAAATTTAGGAAAATTATAGATAATCCACTAAATGTTTAAATTAATTATCAAGAAATTCTCTTAAAATTTTAGAAATTTATATGGTAAATTGGAGAAGAGAAACTCATTTTAAGTTATAATTAAAAATTTAATAAATTCAATAAATAATTAATAATTGCTAAAATATAAAGAAAATTATAAATAATCGAAATATTAACTTATACCCATTATAAAAAGATAAACTAAATCTATTGAAAGTGATATAAAATAAATTCAATCAACTTAATAATTTTAGATTAATTTAATAAATAATTAATACTTATTAAAAATTATTTAGAAATTAAAATTATTTAAGAAAATTCATAGAAAGTAAAATTAAATTAATTAGAATTCCATATAATCTAGGATGACCTTACAAACAGACATTGTTAATAACATTGAACATTTAATATTATTCAAGTAAAATTGAATATAAAGTAAAATGAGATCAAGTAGAAGAAATCAAATTAATATCAAACAAAATCCAAGAAACCCTAAGGATTTAAGATAATTTGAAACCTTTAAATATCAAACACCAATCAAAATAAATGAATTTTCTAAAATAAACTGTCCCTTGTTTGTGCGTGATTAACAAATAGGTCCCATTACTTAACTATTGTCCTTGAACATGAATTAACTTGGCATCCCATGTTTAAAATCTTTGCCTATAGCAGTTCAAACCATGAATATCCTAGATGATTCAGGACATAAATCTTTCAACACTTATATGTGTCACAACTTCTTGTACATGAATTTGCATTAGATTAGACATCTATTACACACACACAAACACTAATATTGTAGATTACTAAGTCTGCTTAATTTGATCTCAACTTTTATGTTTATGGATTAATTATATCATTCATCCTCATTTATACCATTTAATGAGCCCATAGCTTAATCACCTCTATGAGATCAAGTTATGGGAAAGATATAAACTAACATTACCGCACAATATTCTAGAATTTAATTAATCTATAAACCAACCTAATAGATAACTACATCAAAGCATATAGTATCTTTCTTAACAACTTAAAACATTCATTTGTTGAGTTTTGTAAGTCAATAATTTTGGGTTAATCAAATCTTTTGAATAAAATATTCACTCATTTGATAATATCGATATTTCCCTAAATCATATTTGTATTATTAGAATCTTCATGAGTTAGTCTTTATGTTGTGACTTACTCATTTCTATTATGATTGTCTTCTTGCAACTCCACTAGGTTTATTTGATAAAGTTTATCATCCTTTTGGATCATGTTATTCTAGTTCAGTTAGTCATTAAGATTGAAAACATTAGGACTTAAGTATACACATTAAAAGAGTTGGCCTTACCCTAAGTGGGCACTACTCCTCGTACTCTTTAAACTATTAAATTCAACTTGAATCTAAATTAAATTATAATCTAAAATTCATTTTTAGAGAATCATGCACTTAAATCAAAGCCATCCAATGGTAATAAATTAATTTTATTTTTGAATTAAAACCTAAACATTAAGGCCCAAAATTGACTCATCATACAAGCCTTATACATACACTAGATTAGGTCACATGATAAAACCTAGGTTAGGGTGATGTTTGATCATGATGTATTATTTTATTATTTTGTGGTTGAATGTCTTAGACTAATTGTTAGGATTTAAGAGCTCGTAGTGGGATAGTAGAACATTATTTAGTTATAACTAATTATATTTTGTATATGGCGCTATGGTTAAAAGGGGCTAGTGCTATAATTTTAAATTTAATAACATTTGCTTGCAGGTGCTTTCTTACACCCTTGAGCATGGCTGATTATGATAGGAGGGCTTGGTCCTCATAAGTCTTAAGTCCAATGCTTGAGTTATAGCTGCTTGATTGCATGTTTTTTCTTTCAACTGATCTTTATTTTATAAGGTTTATGATTTTTTACACCTGACTGCGTCGACTTCATCATCTCGAGTTTCCTCGTCTCCAACGACCTAGGGCTTTTCCTTTCGTCTTATGGCCAGCGGAATGGTTTGCTGCTTTTTGCTTCCGCTCGTGGATTCCTCAAATGTCCATTCAAGTTTTGATGGCAAAATATCCTTTCAAACCTTATCTCCGACTGGATGGATCGACGGATCGATGCCCCTCTTAAGTTCGTTCCTTCATCCATTGCTCCATCAGAAATCCTTCAAGGAAGCTGCATAACAATCATTCTCCTTATGAATCGGTAACTTAATTGCTATGCTTTTGGTGGAATCTGATGTGTTCGACATGGATGTTGAAAATTAGCTAAACCTTTCGAATATTCAATTGGGAAATTTAATTTCTGAGACCTCGATAAGATTGAGCTTTCTTTCATTCTCTAAAACTATCTTTTTTCTAGGGTGATTGACCTCATGTGCTTATCCAACTAAATAATGATCCGGATTATTCGAGTGTTACGCCGCTCTTACCTAGTTTATAATTGTCAAAATGCTCCTTAAGTGGTCGCTAGTTTTGATGTTAAGGAAGAGTCATTGTCCCAATTTGGCTATCTTTCCTAACATGCATTCATTTTGTTACACATCAAGTCCTATTTGTCGTGGGGCTTTATTTGGTCGACCTTTACATAGAGCCATGTGGAAATCCTTTATTCTATCAGTTGAAATAGATATTACCAAAAGCACCAAAGAAGTTTGATAGGCTTAAAAAACTAGGCTATAACCAAAGTTGAATTTGAAAACTTTCCGCTCCCATTGCAAAATTCATGGGCATGAAAACTCGATTGTTTTATTCTCCACCCACCTAAAAAAAAAATAAGTTATCGATCCATCTCATCTTTTACCAAAAGATCAACCTACAAAATGGCCTATGTTCCCAAAATCAATCAAATCACAATCATACCGATTCAAAAAAGGGCTTCACAATGAATTAGTGGAATCTCATGAAGATACGCCCCGTGAGGGGAAAGGATTAACCCGCTGAATTTGTACCTATTTTAGTGCCCCAACCAATATTGAAATCTACCCTAACCAGCACAAAGAAACAATGGTGATGATCTTGTTGGGGAAAACAAGAGAGACTCATGGCACTTTGACATCCAACAAAACAAACGTAGGAAGAAACCGAGTTTTAGAAAAACATTCAACTCATAATCTCAAATGGTGAGAACAAATCACCACCTTCAATATCGCTCATAGATACTCGAATAACATATCCTATCAACAACATACGAATCAAGAAGGGAAATTCTATCTCCATTCCTAGAATTACCACTTGCTAACATGAATCTTTTATCTTACTCTCTTCGATGGAGATGCTCTGAGACTGAAAGACCTTTCCAAACAGCTTTCCTACAAAAGAAGTCCACAAATCCTAGAAGCTCCACTAGATCCACCGATCCGCCTCCATACCTCTTAAAAAATGCAATTAGGTTTTCTTTTACGACTTCCTTTCCATTTTCCTTATTATGCTCTTCAAATTGCAGCATCTTCGTTATGATTAGGTCTATTATTTGGAATATTAGGTATTGGGACTATTGTCCATAATAGGAAGCCTTTGTCGCACTCACAACGCCTCACTCCTTATTATTTTAGAACCTCTTATTCACTCTTCCAAGATTGCTTTGCTCGAAATCGGTTTCCAAAATTTTTTTCATAACATTAGCAATAAAATTTGGTGCTGGAAACCATCAATCACTATCACCATCCTAGAAGACCAGATTGATTAATGTTCTCATCTCTTTGGGGATTTCTCTGCTGGGTTCTTTTATTTATGTAGCTTGTAGAGGAGGAACATCCTTTGGAATAATTTAAGATCCTTTGCCTCATCATCTCACTTTCTTTACCTTGGATTGTTGGAGGTGATTTTAACACTATTCTTACCCAAAAGAAGGGGATCCTCCCAAACACCCACTCAATGGAAGATTTTAATATGATCCTTGATTGTAACTTAATCGACATCGGTTTTACGTTCTAACTTCACTTGGAACAACTCCACTTTGGCAACGCCGATCGTATTCTATTCAACTCACTGGATTGACCAATGGCCAAACACCACAAGTGGAACATTTGAGTAGAACTCTTGGATCACGCCCACTTCTTATTTCTATGAACCCTCCTCCTGACAGCCCCTTCCCCTTTAGATTTCAAAATATGTGGACAACATAATGACTTTTTGAATGTTGTCTCTATGAACTGGATGGCTATCCACCCCGACAACTCTAAAGGTATGATCCGATTTTGGCTAAAACTTAAACGCTTAAACAAACTCTAAATTGGTGGAACAAACATCATTTTAAAACCTTTTGCTAATTTAAAAGTATGGAGAATTTGGTTTTTCTCTTGAAGAAGTCATCATGGATTCACCAAACACGACAACTTAAGCTAAGGATAAGCGATCACATTTCAAAATATGGAAGAAACTTATGCCAAAAGCTTAGTAAACAAATAAAGGACGGCGACAGAAATACTAAATATTTTCACGCTCTTTCAAAAAAAAGAAAAGTTCTAAACTCTATTAAAAAAATTAAACGGAATGGCAAATGGACTGGCAGAAAGAATTGCAAGACTTCGGTTACCATTTTAAAATTACTTAACACAAACCCAACTTATTGATATCTCCAATCCTCACTTGATTCCCTCCTTGATCACCAACAAAACAATTTTCTCATCACCCATGGAAGCGAGATTGTGATACTTAAATAGCATGAACTCGATTCTATTGTTGGACCCGATGGGTTTACTACCCATTTCTTCCAACATTGCCGGGTCCACTATTAAAACTGATTTGATTAATGCGGTTTTGATTTTTTTGAGGGAACCCCTTCCTAGAGCCTCGCTAGTACCTCCATCATTCTTATCCCTAAAAATTCAAACCCTAATCTGGGTGATTTTAGACCTATCGCCTTTGCACCTTTTCAAGAAATTAATTGCTAAGCTAATCTCTAATCAATTAGGCCCTTGCTCCCCAAGATTATCTCTCAAAATCGATTTATGAAAGGTAGAGCGATAACATCCTCCTTGCCCAAGAATTAATCCATGACATCGACGTTCCCACAAGAGGTGGTAACATTATCTTCAAACTAGATATTTCTAAAGCTTTTGACAATCTCTTGGGACTTTTATTTAAGATTCTTGCCTTTTGGGTTCTCTCATTATTAATCTTATTAAAAATTGTGCCACCAATGCTTTTCGTGATAATCAATAGTATTTGTTTTTCACATCTACCCATGGCTTGAGACAAGGAGACCCTCTTTCTCCGACTCTTTTTATCATTGCTGTTGACTATCTTTCCAGGTGTTTGAATGATATTTTCTTGTATAAACCTAACTTGCTTTATAAAACTCGTGGAGGAATTCCCGTTTCTCATCTTAGCTTTGCAGATGACGTTATCATCTTCTCTGAATGCCTATCCCTCATATAAAACAATCTTAAAATTACTCAAGAATTTTGGTAGGAAAGTGGATTAACTCTTAACAAGACAAAATGTTGCTTTATTCCTTCATCCAAAATTGCCACCAATAGGATTAACCATATTCAACGTATCACTGATTTTAAGCAACATCATTGGCCTCTTAAACACCTTGGTGCTCCTCTTTGCAAAGGTCACAAAAGGTCACATCATTTCGAGATAATCCAAAAGATCTCTAATCGTATTTCTTCTTGGGAATATAACTTTCTCTCTTTGGAGTAGGCTTACTCGATTAAGAGCACCCTCAATTCCTTACCTATTTATCTCATTCAATCTATTGTGCCTACCAATTCTATCATCAACAGATTGAGAGGCTTATAAATAAATTTTTTGGGGCTCTAACACTTCCACCAAAAAATGCATTGGTCCATTAAAAAATGTTGTGGCCCCTTTGAGGAAGGCGGTCTTGGCTGTAAGACTATTAAAGATACAATCAATGCATTTTCTCACAAACTTTGGTGGAACTTTAGATGCAATTATAACCTTTGGGCTAACTTCATGAATGTTAAATATTGCCAAGGGAAGCACCCTATAACTTGTTCTTACAATGCTAGAGACTCTCCGACTTGGAGAAGACTATGTAGCATTAAATGGATGGCAGAGTCACAAATTACTTGGGGCATAAATTCCGGCAACTCTTATTTTTGGCAAGATAACTGGATTGGTACTGGGTCCATTGACGAATTACTTTCTTCACACTCTACTGATACCATTAGAGTTAACTCATTCTGGCTTAATAATAAGTGGAATATTTCTAAACTCCTGGAATACATCCCCTCCTCTATAATAGATAAACTAAATTTCATTCAAATCTCCGTGCCCAACAAGGATCAGATTCTTTTTAAACTATCTCAGAATGGTGAATTTAATTTAAAAAACGTCTGGATGTATAATAATAGAAATGCTCAATTCTCTAACGTCTATGACAAAATTTGGCATAACAATATTCCTACCACTTACTCAATTCTTGTTTGGCGTATTCTTAAGAACTTTATTCCGGTTGATTCTTTAATGTGGAACAAAGGCTTCCACTTACCCTCTAAATGTTATTGTTGTTTTCACATCGAAGAGGTTAATCATCTGTTTGTTAATGGGGCCATTGCAAGGCGTGGTATGATGATCTTTTAACATTGACCTTTTCAATGGTTCCTTATCCATATACCAACTTCTAGATATTTATTTTAAAACAACCCTAAAGGTCACATCAAAATTACTATGGCTAGTTTATTATTTGGTTTATATGGATGGCGAAAAGCAAAACACAACGGTATAGCTATGAACCACGAAAAATTATTGCTAGAATAAAATACAAAATTAGTGACCTATTCAATGCCAACGTTATCAGCAAAACACTTCAAAGGTTGTTTTATTGTGGCGCCAAATTAGGTCTTCATCTACCTCTTCCAACTATACTCATTGAGAAGGTTGTTTATTGGGTTAAACCCAAAACAATCTTCTTAAAATTAATACTGGATGGTTTATCCGTAATGGTTACTGTGGTGGTATTTTAGACTACAGGTAAAGTTCTTTATGCTTTTGCTTTTCCTCGCAACTGCTCCATATTTGAACTTATATGTATTATTGAGATTTGCCTTCAACAAGGTCGGTTTAACATCCGGATTGAAGTGGATGCTTTGATTATTGACCTCTTAACTTCTCAAGGCTAGTAATGCTGAATTGTTTTCGTGCTCAAGCATCTCACCCTCCTTTCTAAATTCAGTTATAAGATCTCCCATGTTTGGTGGGAAGGCAATGCATGCCGCATTTTCTAGCAAACTTAGGTGCTAACTAATAGAGCTATCTTTGATAA
This sequence comes from Cymbidium sinense, assembly GCA_021442155.1. NCBI lineage: Eukaryota > Viridiplantae > Streptophyta > Magnoliopsida > Asparagales > Orchidaceae > Cymbidium > Cymbidium sinense. Next base: position 88,882,896 of record CM038225.1, read on the forward strand.
CTTAACTCTACCTCATCATCTCAAAGGTTTAGTTAACCTCGATCGGGGCTACCCCATTGATTTTAACAGTCGTCTCGATTGGTTTGGTATTGCTTGAGTGACGGTCCAACCATCCCTTTATTTTTTATTTTTTGGGTACTTTCCACTAATAGAAGTTTCGAATTTTCCTTCCATGGCTTTCTGGTTCCTTTACGTTGAGATTGGTTGTTTGGCTAAACCGTGGAGCCTTATGTTAGCTTTATTTGGCATTTTAAATGGATTGTTGGTGTTTGGATCCTAATGTATATGCATATGATTCCTTGGCAAGATTATTTTTTGGTATTGGTTGGAATGTTATTAATCGGTAGTATTTGTGTTCGGGTTTTGTGGATAGACGTTGGAGCATTCCAATGTTTCAAATTTATGATTATCGGTTTTGTTTTTGCTGGTTTTCCTCATTACGGCCTTGCTGTATTATCGTCTGCGGGCCTTCTGGCTTTTATTGGGATTGCAGGTTGTCTGGATGACCCGTGATGCCTTCTATTTTTCTTTATGGTATTTTATGTGGTTGCTGGTAATTGCTTCTGTTCCTTGGCTGGCAGCATAAGCCTTTTGGTGATGGTTGGTATGAGAATAATCTGTTTGTACTTGTTGCCTTGGTTTTGTTTGACTGGGCTACCCTTTTTCAGTGTATTAACTTCTCTAATGTATCTACAAGTGCAATATTTGGCTACAGCATTATTGCTTTGGATTCTACGGTATCGGGTGGCTTCTTTAGCACCGGCTGTTATCCCCATTGCTGCTGGCTATTTATAGTATTTGGCTTATCCTTCTGTATTGGGGGCATTGTCTCGGTTCCTGGATGTCTTGCCTATTCCTTTTTTTTGGGGGCTGTTTTGTTTTTCCTATACACTTAATGGATTGTGCGGATACCTTCATCGTAGCACTTTGTCCTTACGGACCATAAATTATGTCTCAGAATAAATGATAAATCCCCATTCGGTTTGTGGGATAGGAGGCGTGTGGTCTTCACTTCATTTCGGTTGGTAGTTGCATTTCTGTGGTTTCCTACCGATGTTGGATGCTCATAATTGCAATTGCCCCAATTGGCAGTGAATGACCCGGAGCCTTCTTTATCCCCCCTTTTTCACTATCAAGCTCAAATTATCGTGCATTCCGTTTCACTTCGTCTGCACTATTGAATTGGCTCAAACTTGTCTTTGGATTTTAACATTGCAGGTTTTTAGTTTTGTCCTTGCAGGTTGCTTAGCTGTGTCATGGACTCTTCTCCTCCGTTACTTCGACCTTATTTTTCGCTCATTGCCTTCATATGGTTGCTCGATTTATCATTTTACTCTTACAATTTTATGCTTTGGATTTTGGATGTATTTAGCTTGGGGTTTTTCTCCTTAGGTTGATTGTTGCTCTTTGAGCGTGGTTACAGTGTAACCCCTTTTAAGGACCTTGTAACCTTAATTTTGTGGCAATAAAATACCCCCGTATAATGGGGTTTCCCTAAAATAAGGTTTATGATTTTATTTTATTTTAAATTATAATTTGTAACTAGAATTAAGTTAGAGTCATGAGAATTTGAATGAGCAATGGCTAGAAGGCATAGACTTGAGAGGCTCTAAGAAGCTTGAATCATCTCTACCATAAAGATGAAGATGAAGATATGAAGACCCCCACAAGCTACCCTTCCTAGTTCTAGGTCATGTTGTATAAGGGTAGTGCTTAGTTGCACAATTTTCATATCTTTTGATCGTTATGTATGTATGTATATATATATATATACATATAATTATTTAGGGTAATGTTTACTCTATATTGTACACTAGAACTACTTGCGTTTTCTAGGGTTTCTTTTCATGATGATGCTTGATTGCATGTAAGCCTAGACCTTTTGTTAGGCTCTTACGAAATTAAATTTTCTACTCAATTAAAATAATAAACTCATAACCTAAACTAAGCAATTTATAAACAATCACATTTAAGCCTTAAGCATAAAACTAAAAGTTGACCTCATTTTTTGGATGAGGTTGACATCATCCCCGATCTCGATAGGATCTTTAATGTTAGATTAGGAGCTTTTAATTATACACTTAATAACTAAGTGCATAACCAAACCAAAATTATTTAAGAAAAAAATTAAAAATAAATCTAAAATTAAAATAAAAGTTTAAACCAAACACCTTAGGATGATAGCTTAGATTAGCATAGTGTACTTTTGAACTTGACCTAATCAAATTAGACTAGGTGAACCAAATCAAATCCAAACTTAATAAAATTCAACAAAAATTAAACCTAAACACATCTAAATTGAAATCTAAATTCATTTAAGCCTTAGATTGGGGTGGCATAGTTGACTTAATTGAGTTATTCTTTAGGCTCAAAATCATCTAAGTTCAAATTAAATTAAATTAAATTAAACTGGACATACAAAATTATTTTACAAAAATAATGAACTTAAAACTAAATTTAGATGGAGTTCAAAGTGGCTAGGTCATTTGACATGAGACCCATGTGAGCCCCACCAAGTCAAAAGTCAACCAATCAAAAATTGGCCAAATTGAGTTACCTCAAAGACTCAAAATTATTAAATGGATATAATAGAACATAAATATAAAATAAATCTTAGTACAATAAGGGATCAAAATATTTAATCATCACTTAATCCAAGTTAACCTAAATGGACCCTATTGAGCCAAGACTCAAATTCTGAAATTAATTCAAGTTAAATATCTCAAAATACTTTAAAATCATATTTAAATTGAATTAAACATTTTTTTAAATTTAATCTCACTAGTTTGGTCATTTATCATAAGTGAACCAAATTTAATCCATTAAGCCCAATTAGGTCAATTGGTTCAAACGCAAAATCAATTTCAAACTAATTGAAATCAATTGCTCTAAATCATCAAAAACACTTAATTAAACTTGATCAAAGTTTATACACACTTTTATTGAGTCGAAATGGCCATTTGAGTCAATTGAACACAATTTAACCCATTAGAGTCAACATAGGTCAATTTTGGCTAAAATCAAAATCAAGCTTAAATCAATTGAAACTAATCAAATGCAAACATAAGAAATAAATAGTCAAATATAAATTAACTTTAATCTAAATTAAGAAATAGCTAACTAGGCTAAGAAAACCAATGACCCATTTGTATCAAATGAATCAAACTTAGCCAAAAACTAGGTCAAACTCACATAAGAATTCAATCAATTGATCCCAATCCTTCAATAATAGATTCTATATAATTTTAATATAATTATAAAGTTTTAAAAAATTTAAATTGAATCATACAAGCCAACCAAAGACACTTGAGTTAACTTGGATTGACACAAACTCAAAAATCAAGCCATAAAGTCTAAATTGGACTTTAGTAAAATAGATTCAAATTATTCTTTTACATGTGGATCGATTTTACAGCCTTCAAAGGTTGGATAGGGAGTCAAGGGGTAGGAGTTAATGGAGAAGAAAGAAAAAAAAATGCCAAGATATATGCATGGAGCCAAAGAAGCTCTTCTTCATCCATTATCCCCCAGCCTTCAATTTAATTGACTTGAGCTCATCTCAATCAATTGCAAACCTCTAAAAGGAAATTTTGAAACTTCCAAATCATCCATGGCTAGCTAAAAAAACACCATCTTCCATGGAAGCTCTTGACAAAGCATGAACAAGGAAGAGGAGTGATCATCTCCTCATATTATGCACACCCACACTTTCTAGAGAGAAGAGGGAGTGATGCTAATCCCTTCCCCAGGCCTCTCAACACTTACAAGCCAAAAATAGTCCACAACCAGTAGAAATAGTGTCAACCACATATGAAAGTGGTGGAGGAGCATTCTTTCCCCAAAATTTATCATCCCTACACATTCCAAGGGTGAAGACAAACGTACATAACCACACGATTATGAGAGTCTCTCATTGCCAACAATCTAGAGTTTAACTGAAGACAATTATTATCGCTCTAAAAAAATACCTTTATGGATGTGCTCTTCAATCTTTATGGGATGGGTAGGAGTATATTTTTCATGAGGCAGATTGATATATATTCAACTGAATTTTTCTTAATATTTAGGTTAAGGTTTATCTTGATATGGGCTGTACTTTCTATGGATGCAAGCCTTCATAGTTAATTACCTCTCTTAGCAAAATAAGAGAGCACTCTTGATTAAGGTTTAGAAATAAACATATCTATTTGATAGGTAATCGATGTATTAGAGGTGTGTAGCATCGATGACTATCTTATGGGAAATATGAGTGTAATCTCGATCAAGATCCTTTGGTTCCATCATCCCGAGATTGCGTTATTCCATCCTATCAACATTAGAGGGACATAACCATGATATCTAGAGAATCTGATTAATAGCCATGGGTTGCCTCATTTCTGGTATCTCGATTAGACTTAGAATGTTAGTGTAAGTGGTACAAGAGTGTTCATGTAGTGAACAAATTATGAGGTGTTCGCATGATGAGCAGGTAGATGTTCATATTGTGAACGAATATAAGGATATTCTTATATCTCTTTAGAATGGAAAAATTAGAGTTGTCCACATGATGGACATATATGAGTTTATTCACATGGCAAATAAATTATGGAGTGTTCGCATGGCGAACGAAGGTGGTTGGACTTACATCACTTAAGAATGCCAAAAATCATTGTTGTCCACATGGTAGATGTATATGAATTTGTTCGCATGGTGAACAAATTATAAAATGTTCACATGACAGACAAATAAATGCTCACATGATGAACAAATAGGTTGCTAGGCTTACAACCTTTTGGGATGCCAAAAAACTAGGGTTGTCTACATGTTCGGTAGACATAGTGGTGTTTGTGTGGCAAATGAGTATAAATTTTTATTTTTATTTCAAAAAAATACATAAAATACTCATTTTTCTCAACACCTCGGTGCTAGAATCCAGTTCCATGGCGCTGCAATAGTAGAGCTCAGTGCTTATGTGGCATGACAAGGGGGTGGGTGAGCTGGAGGCTCAGCGCCTCGGCGCTACGTCGTGGAGCTGTTATTATTAGTCATTTGACTGTTTGAATAGTTCTATTTTGCCTTTATTTTTTCCAGGATTTTGCCCTCTAGTAACATTAGTGAGGTTAGGGGGTTCTAGATCTATATTGGGAAGGTTATTTTTAAATCAATTTATAATATGCTGAAGGGGAGCACTTCTATTGGGTACGAGCACCCTTTTCATAATTTTGGTTTGTGTGTAGCATTAGGTGTGGTAAGGGGGGTTGCTGAGGAGGTACTCTTTTAGAAGTCTCCTCTAATGAAGAGGGTGATCGGGGGAGTTTGAGAATAGATTTGAAGTTAGAGAGAGTTCATGTCCTCCCCGATCTAGATCCCAAACTCTTAAGTTCTTGGTCAAGCAAGTTGAGAGCTCGACTGCAAGGTGTAGGACTTGCGGAAGTGGGCAGATAAGAGTAGTCGTAGGCAAGAGATGCTGGAACACAAATTTGATCATCACATAGATCAACAACAGATGAAATTCTCCTACATGGCCTAGTTCAATACTGCATTGGTGAACATATTTCAGAATTGTAATCATCTAGATCCTAGCAAGGTCTCCTTCCTTACGGCGCCTCAATATCAGTCCTATGTGATTACCCCACTGATGTTAGGTACGAAGGAGGATGAAGAAGAAGAATTTGAGGGTGGTGATGAGTACGACTACTAGCTTTGTCCATTTGTATTTTTTTCTTCTTTTCTTTTATTTATAAGTTATAATTTGAAATTTGTAATTTTATTTTAAAGAAATATAATTTTTCTTTTTATTATCTTTGCATTGTATGCTTGCATAAATTTTTCTTGTTTCTATTAATGCTCCATGATTAAAAAAATTACACTTATATAAAAAAAATTAAATTAGGGTATAGCACAGCGACACTGGTATGGTAGAGCCTCAGAGTTGCAGATAGATCAAAGGACCTGAGAGGCGGTGCCACGGTCATATCCTGCGGCATTGTGGGATATTATTTTCTCCCCAACAGAAAATTTTCTAAGTCGTTTTTTGCTTGCAGCAACGTGACACGGTGCGGATGCTATGGGATTTTTATCTCATATTTTCATCCAAATATTCTAAGTCATATTTCAAGTGACACATGGGTATGGAACCGCGACGCTGATGCTCTAGCATCGTGGCACCATGGGATTTTTGTTAGAGCTGCGACGTTAATTCTTGGGCGCCGCAGTGCCGATATCCAGTGCCTTAGTGTTATAGGCCAAAATTTAAATTTAAAGTGCAGATTTTTTAAATTTCCTTAGAAATTTTGGCATTATTTCGCCTTGGCAATGTTATGTTTTAAAATTGTATAGTGTAAATCACTTTTCTCCCTTATTCTCAATGGAGAGGAGGGAGTTTTCATCTCTCACTAGAACAAAATTCAACGACGGATGTCTTCAAATCTCTAAAGTTTCTCATAACGAATCAAAGATCAACGGTGGGATTTATCAAACTATATAAAAAAAGCATGAATTCTTCACCTAAATTGAGAAACTCAGAGAGAAGTGTGAGCACCGTTCATAAAAAGTAGAGGAGAAAAGTGAGTGAAAAAGTACTTTGAGTGGACTGCCCACTCATATTTATAAGAGTGGGCTGATAATTATTCCCTCTTAATGGTTAGTCTGCGATTACTAAGATGTGATGTATTGTGTTTAACGGCAATTTGGACTATTGTTTCTTCTAGAAGACCAGGGAAGTGCCTCAGTGCTATGGACATAGCTCCACGGCGGCGCTATATATATATATATATATATATATATATATATATATATTTATTTATTTTATTTTATTTTCGATGTAAACAAACAACAAAGGGGCTAAGCTTGATCTCCATAGTGATCGGCAGGGGGGCACATTGAATCCACTCCATTGGAGGCTCATCCCGATCTCAGGATACTTTTCAAATTGTGAATGCTTGCAGGCATCAACTTTAGTGTAATACCTTCTCAAAATCACCGCCCATTATGCTTTTGCCCCTTATTTTTATTACACTCTAGGTACGTTGGATGTATTTTCATATATCTAAAACCCTAAAATCCTTAATTATTTATAATGCTTGAATTCTCGATTCTTATGCTTAATAGTTGATAGTTTTAACTATTCCTATCATATTGATTCATTTGTAAATATACAACACTTAAATGTAATTATGATTAATTGGTTACCAATATTGAATAATATTTTATTTGATAATAAAAATATTTTAATCATAATCATTCCTCATTTGACCATCTAATAAGTGAAAAGCCTTAGGATAGCCATACTCCCAAAAATGATTTAGTTTGGTAGTCATTAAGATCATATGAGTCAATCCTAGAATATTCTAACTTTTACGCACCCTTAAATGTTGAGGTAGTTCACAACTATTTAGCTGCCTATCATAGGAAGGATACAGTCAATCAGTTTGATGCTCGAGATGAGGTTACTTTAAAGACAACTAGGATTTATATTATTTATAATTTTTTCTATAATTTGCAAAACTATTATGTTATTTATTATTTTAGGTTAGAGATATTTATTGCATGTGCCCACTATATGAGTATTGCTTCTTAATTTTATTTTTTTAAGAGTTGTGCGTTAATATATAAATACTATAGCATTATATATGATTTAATTGTGATTCTATGATTCCAGTGTGTTGTGATAGCTCCATTTTATTCTATAAAATATATGCTTCACTATTTTTTTTAAAAAAATTATATGTATAATGGAGTATAAGCATAATTTCTAGACTTTGTATTAGTCGATCCATATCCTGATGAATAGCTATATAATCTACTCCAAAAGAAAGAATCAATACTAGAGAGAAATTGATACATATAAATTATTATTTAAATTATCTGAGCTAAGTGAATAGAACTTGGCTACTCTTAATTTATATTTATTTTGGGCATATATAAGCATATTGCCCAGATGGCTAGCATATCATATATTTTTTTTGCAACCATCGTAATATAGTGATTGTTCATGTTTACTCTATCTATGTTATATTTTTATTTTCTTATTATATTGTGATTGTATGTGCTATAAATGATTTTACGCTAAGCTCATTTATAAAATTTTTAAATTTGCTTTTGCCTTCTTATGTATCCTGGAAGAATTATGAGATGGAGCTACTCAATGTTGAAAACCTCAAAGTGTTAATTCAGTTTTCATAACATTTCTAAGTCAAATATAGAATAGATTTCTTTCTCTCTTAATATTAGATATCATACATTGAATATCAAATCTCTTATGGTAGATCTCTAGTTACATATGATTTTAATTACGCCTAAACAATTTAGTCTTAGTACATTAAAAATGGCATCTTGACCAAAATAAAATTATACGCTTAAAGTTGAGTAGCACTAGTTATATATGGCAATGCTATTTTATTATATTTATTTTTGTAGGTGTTTCTCTCTCTCTCTCTCTCTCTCTCTCTCTCTCTCTCTCTCTCTCTCTCTATATATATATATATATATATATATATATATATATAAGTCCTACATCATTACAACCTTCTATACAAATTATAAGTTTTAGAAATGCTTAATTTTCCTTCTTTGGTGCTAGGTCATAAGATCAACTTTAAATATACAATTCAAGCTTGCTGATAAGTATATTATAGCTAAGTTGGATTGACTATTTTCTTAAGCTAAATGATATTGAGCTTTCCTTGATAATGGATTTTTAAAATCCAAATTAAAGTTTTACAATTTCATTGACTTCTTTCTCTTACCCAAAGCACATCATATTTTTATTAAGTATTTAGTGATTAACTGATTATTATCATATATGATTAATGTATATTAGACTATCATCTCACTTGATTATGGTGATTTACCCTTTGCCTTATGAATCGATACATTGTATATGGACTACTCTTTTTGGGTAATAATTAGTTAATCAAAAGTCCTTATCAAACCCAATCAAATAAAAAATGAATAAAGATATATTTTCATTTATCAAAAGTTTCTTTTAGAGAAGTACTCGAGTATATTTAATCATTTAGGATATTGAGAAATACACATTCTTTTGAATCTTTTAATTAACTTGATATATCTTTAAGTATATATTTTTCTTGAGTTAAGATGAAGTGGTGACTCTACCACGATCCCCTTCTCATATGCTTTTGTGAAATATTTTATATGAAGTTGATATCATCATTCGTCCAAACAATAAATAGAGATAGAGAAATTTATATTTTTAATCAAAATATTACAACATTAAAATATCAATAAATTATATTTGTTTTGTAAAAAATTTTAATTAATTTCTTTGTAGGAGTTATTAAAAATTTGAGCAAACACTGCTCAACATGCTTGTGTGATAGATTTATTGATATACATAAATTTGAGCCGGATGAAGAAGTTTGATGAATGTTAAAAAGAGAAAACGACATAAAATGAAATGTGATTCTAATAACATAGGTTTGGTCGTCTGTCTCCATACTAATAGTTTTGTTCCAAACATAGAGCATATGTATATAGATAATGATAAGTATATATATATATATATATATATATATATATATATATATATATATATATATATATATATATATATATATATATATATATATATATATATATATATATATATATATATATATGCATTTAACTTTATTTATATTTTAATTAATTTATTTTATATTTTGGACAGAAAACCTCATTAGAAGTGATCATATTAGAAAATTTGTCAAAGGAAAAAAAAAAATGTTAACGAATAATGTCCTGAATGTCCTGTATGTATAGACGTCGGTATCAGCAACTAATGTTGAAGTAGTAGCTGCCTTCTTTGAATAATTTGTTGACACGGAGAAGACGATTTATGACGCTGCCAACACTTTGCCAACGTGAGAGGTGACCAACAATTTTTCAATATAGCGTATCAGCGATGACGCTTTCTGACTGCATCAGAAAACATTGAGCTCTGCTGTTTGGAAAGCCTACTGTACCTCGTATATATGCACTTCATCGCCTTTGTGATATCGGAAAAGCAACACACATATAACCATATACATAGTTCAGCTCGCAGCAATATCTTAGCTTGTTGAAGTGGAAATCATGACAGCAACAAAAAGAAGCGAGCCTGTGCTGAGCAGTGAGGGACGCTTGTCGCCGCCACGAGGCTACGTGCCTGTTGTTGTTGGAGACTACGATGATGACGAGGATACGGAGAGGTTCTTTCTGAATGTAAAGCTGCTAAAAGATCCATGCATTAGCTCCTCGAGAAGGCGGCTGAAGAGTTTGGTTACAGGCAAGTGGGTGCGCTTAGAATCCCTTGCAAGATTGAGCATTTCAAGAGAACAGTGGATGAGATTTGCGGGGGTAGATGACAATTGACAACTCTTGTATGCATGCCTTGTTTTCAAGCTTCTTGATGCACTGTAAAATTTATTTCAACCAATTTTTATTGTCAATGTTGTTGCAAAGAGAAGTTACAGTGATCATATTTTTCATAAATTGGAACATCTACTATCCTGAGGTTTTGTTTCTTAACAAATTTCATTTTAAATATCATATATTTCTATGCAATCAGGACAAATTTTTTAAAAAACGGCACATTAAAAAAAAAAACAGAACAAGAGTAATCGCCTTTACATTCGCGATTTGTCCTGCCAGTGGGCGGGATTTATGGAAAATATTGGTGATCACTTTAAATTGGTGATTTGTCCCACCACTGCACCACAGATGGAACGTGCGGAAATTGCCTTTGCAATGGCAAATTTGTTTACTTTTTTAAGGCAAGCCCTTATGCCTGAAATGACCACTTAAATCCCGCCCTTTTCCTAACGACCTCCAAACTCTCTTACTTCTTCTCCAAACCTACTTTTTCGGTTCCAAAAGGATGTCCTAATCTATTAAAAATGATGATTAGTTAATTCAATAGTCGACAAAGCTCAAAAATACACTATAATTTAAAAAATTAAATCCTAAACTTTTATTAAAATCAAAGCAAACACAAATATAACATAATTACACCCAACCCCTATATAGGGAGTTTAGTTCAAGGTAAAAGAAAAGAAATGAACATGAGTACAATAACAAAATAGAGTTGGAAAGATAAAACTCAGGTAGAAAATGCTAAGAATATCTTTTTCTTCGCCTAGTCTCTTTACTATTATGATCACCTTATTAGCCTCTTCAAAAAGCTTAGAAAATATTCCACAAAACACTTCTCTTAGATTCCTCAAAGACATGAGAAATTTTTTAGAAATATGTTTAAAGAAGTCTTCAAATTCATCAATAAGATTGCTTAAATAGGTCTACATGAAACCTTCCTAGTAGGCTTGAAGTGTAGGTAAATCTAGGGTAAAATGTAGTAGACTAGCCTATGCAAAGACTTGCACCATGCTCTCTATCTTGCACACACTACAAATTTTGGGTATAGTGTCAGGTTCATCTTAAAATTGCACCTAAGATTTGGATCTAGCGCCCATGCATCGACTTCTCTATAACTAAACTTGGGATTAGGGTTTAGTGCTTAGGAACTAGGGTTGATGCCTAGGCAATGTCTTTTCTATCATTTTCCTACACTATGGCGCCACCTGCCGCCACCACCGCCGCCTCCCGTTCACAACCGCAAGAATACTTTACATTACATTTATTTTATCCAAAAAAAACTCATGTATCTATAGAGTTTTCAACCAAAGAACCTTAAAGTAATACAAATCCACTACATTTCTTTTACACTACATTCCTTTTATAATGTATTCCTTTTACACTATATTTCTTTTTCAAGCAACCAAACAGCCCCTAAGTAATTAAAGCAATAGCACTATACTTAGCAATTTTAATCTCAATACTTCATTATTGTTCATAAATAATCAATCTTATTTATCTAACGCATATTACATATAAAACTTTTCACATTTATTACCCTCATTATCCCTCTCAATGAATGAAAATTAAACATTTCAACTAATCATGAAGCAAATGAGAAAAATAAACATGAAGTAAATTGATTTAAGAAAACACTAGTCAAATTATTAAAAGCAAAAAATAGACATGATAATAGTAAACTAAAACTAATATAAAAAAATAAAATGCAAAAAAAATAATGTCTTATAAAAGCTCTTTAGAGTTCAATCATAAACCATAAAAATAACTAAACTATCCCCTTGCCCCACACTTGCACTATATGTTGCCCTCAATACATTAAATTAAAAAAAAAAGTAATGAATAACAAAATTAAGACATGGGACAAAAAATCCCACCAGGGTGGAGCTACTTGTTATCATTATCATACTCCTATTCTTCTTCTTCTTCATCCTCATGGACATGTGACATGGGGTAATATTACAAAGGATAAAATTATACATTGTTTGGTCCAACATGCTGGAGCTAATTTGAGACCATATATATTAGGGAGGTGTTAAATTTCCCTACATAATCATAGTGAATCCTACTGCTTTTCATCAGATATTTCAAATCCGTGTTCATCCTCTAGTGCATCCTTCTTTGGCCTCTTGATTACTATTAATCCTCTCAAAGCGGTGCCCTAGTCTTATGCTCTTGGCTGTAGCTTTGGCTCTTATGGTTATATGGCCAATCTTCATACTTGGAGAATTTCCTTCTTTCATAATTAGGTTGATGATACCTGCTCTTAGGTATCATTTGAGTAATACTAGTTTTAGTTTGTGGGAATTGGGGTAGACCATCTCCTCAGATGCACTCATTGGCAGAAATTTTTTTGATGTTTTTATCACACAATTTCATTGAATGTTTGATGTCAAAAAGTGGATGAATTCATTGAAGTCTAGGCCATTTGCCAAAAAATTAGAATACATTTCATTTTGATATATATTAAGCCAAAATATGCTTATACAAGTGAAACTAAAAGTAATTATTTATCTCGCATCAAGCATTTCATATCCTTTTCTTCTAGCACATTGGCATAAAATTCTCTAACAACTAGAATAAAAGTAGAGCCAAACTGCTTGACAAAGTTATCATCTTCTTGCAGCTAGCTTTTCAATTTGGCCTTTAGGAGCAACAAAGCCTCACTTTGAAATGCAATGTTTCTTGGAGAAGATCTTCTCAAACTTTTATATAGTGGTGTACAAGTAGAACTTCCTTGCATTGTTATTTGGTGCCACTGCCTGATAGAGGGAGGTGGTGTCATTTGATTTTCCCAAGGGACAATCCCATTTCTCCATATTTCTAGTCATGACATGATTTGAAATCACAATTATTTGCTAAGAATCATGTCACATTATGGTTTCTTTCCTTATGAAATCTCATCAAATCTAGAGGTTGGTTCATGGAATAAAATAGCTTAAAAAAAGAATCACATGTTTGGTGTTAGGTGCCAGGTGGACATTATTATTGATTCTAGCATGTTTTATAGATTGTAAGCATGGTACTTATGTGTTAGGTCTAGTGCTTAGGAGCAAGTCAAAAAATTATTATTTTTTGAATAATTAAAAGTAAACTAGATGAAGGTAGGAAATGCAACATTAAATAAAAGGAGAATAATGAAAAAAATAACGTGGCCTCTTAATTAGTGCTTGGTTTAATGTCTTCAACTTGTGCCTATTTTGCTAATCTCATGTGCGGTCTGGTAGCAGGTGTTGCTACAACCATTGCAAGTATGATGTTGCCTCTTTAAGTAGCCTTTTATGGTTGATTCAACAACCTAAATTTGAATGATTTTAAGTAGAACCCTTGGTGAGGACTTTAATTTCTTGTTTATGAAGGTTAGTGTGACCTTCTTCTCTTTTCCACTCACCTCCTTTTTCCATGGGGTTGTACTCCTCCTTTAGTTGTTGGATCTAATCACTCTTTTGTATTTTGTTGCTACAACTTTTTATGTACCTTGTGATCTTCATACACCTTCAAGATTTGAATTTCATTGTTTTTTTAAGTTATAGTTCTCCTTTTAAAATATTAGTTTGAGCTTATCTTGTGGCTAAGAATGGTCATTCTTGAATGGGTAGGTACTTAGTAGCATAATCATCATTCATATCAACTATGAAAATCATCGTTAGATGAATTTATGCTCGATCATCAGCATGTCCTCCACAATCACTTCAAATTAATTAATTAATGCTTCAGTAAGCAATAGAGATACTCTAGCGAGCTTTAACTTCCCAATCCTAAATTCATAAATATTGATAATGACATGAAATTTATGTTGGCTTCTAAGTCACTCGAATTCTTAAATGATTTTCCTCCTGGCATGGCAGTATGGTGAAGCTACTTGGATCTTTTCTCTTTATAGGAAGTTTCATTTCTAGCATGGTAGGGCCGTAATCAATTAGTGCCACTATCTTATGATCTTCTAACCACCTTTACTAAGCTAAAATTTTCTTTATGAAATTTAGCTAGGCTCTATTCCAAGGCATCTACAAAAGATAATTCGAAATTATAAACAAATAATGAAATTATTTACAATTTTGTTCAAATTAATAACTTAAAATTTTATTTCTAAAGGAAAATATAAAATAATAATATTACTATGCAATATCATTTAAATATTTTCATTTTCCAAATATTAAGTTATTATTCGATTTTAATGACATTTTATACAAAAATTTCATTAAAAATGCATTGAACTTGTGTACTTGCACTCTTGATTTCATTTATGTGTTATACTAGGAGATATATAACTCGTTTCACTATTATAATATTTTTGATCTTTTATTTGATTTTAGCCCGATATAACATTGGGTTGATTATATTAATTAACCATTTATAAACTTAAGTTGATTATATAAATATGTAAGATAAGCTAGTTGGGGAACACTATTAAGGACTAAATCACAAAAAAACTTAAGATGTTGATTATCCACTGAATTGCTTTATTAGCTTGCATTATCAATAGTATACATATAGATCCTTTCTCTTAAGTTGATTTTATAATTTGCTATTACACTCTCTACCATGTTTTAAATACTTAGTTATTACTTTTAGCAGAGTAGCTTAGTTGTGTCAGCCTTTTTCTTATAGCCAACACATTTTCTATCCATTTAAACATGCTTTATTGAGAAAATCCTATAGGCTAATCTTACTCCTATGACTTAGTTCATTTATGGTATATTATATTCTTATAACTATACTAATATTTAATATCTAGTTTAGTTTTGTCAATACCACTTTTAATCATATTCTAACCTGATTAGGTCATACCTTTTTGTTAAAGTCATTCTATTCAGCACCCTGATTAAATACTATTGGTTTTAGGCATCTACTCTCGTATTCTACTTATTTGTAGAAATGGCTCTTATTTAAAACTTTTCTTACACTCTAAATATTTTAAATATTTATAACTAGAATATCAAATTTTTTATCTTCAAGTATTCATACCCTCTTGAACACTTGAATTTTGTACTTAATAATTGATAGTTTCAGCTATCCCCATCATGTTGATGCCTTTGCAAGTATACAAAGTGATGTCACACTTTAAGCTAGGATACATTTCATTAGAATAAATGATTAACCTTGATTACAATTAATATGTTATCAATATTAGAAGACATTTCATATAATAATAAAAAAAATTTAATCATAGTCATACCTTATATGACTATTTAAAAATTTTAATTATCTAAAAGCCTATTACTTCAATTGATAATAAAGTGATAAACTTTAGGATATTCATACTTCCATAAATGATTAAATTTGACAAGTTATCATGGTCATATGTGTCAACCCCATAATACATTGATTTTATACACACTTAGATATTGTGATAGTTCATAACCCTTTAGCTATTTAGCATAAGATGGATTTAGTCAACTTATTTTGATATGAAAATCCTTTAATGCTCAGGATAAGGATGCCTTGTGTGTGAATAGGACTCGATATTATTTATAATGTTTTCTCTGATATGTTGCACTGTTATGTTATTTTACTGCTTTAGGTTAAAGATATTTTCTTTACAAACAGTTGGCATACAACTATTACTTTTATTTTATGTTTATAGGGGCCATGCATCAATATATAAATGCAATGATGTTATATATAATTTTATCTTTGATTTTATGTTGTTGAGTGCAATGATGGAACAATTTAGTTCTAGAATATATATTTCACTACATTTTAAAAATTTTATATGTACAAAAAAACTATAAACATAATTTTCTCATTATACAAGCCAATCAATTTCCTAATGAACTAGTACATAATTTGGACTATGAGAAAGGACCAAGTATAGATAAATTAATACTTATACTTCATTATTTAAATTATCCAAATTTGTTGAGTAAGACATGACTACTTTTTTTTTCATTTTTATTTTGAGTATGTATAAATTGATTACCCAACATATTACATATATTTTTTACAACCATCATGCCACAATGATTGTTCATGTTTTTTATTTTATTATTGTAATATGATTGTCTAGGATGATGACTTCATGTTAGTCTAGTAGGATAAAATATTCTTATTGACTTTAATAAATGATAATTACACTTAAAATTTACCAAGAAAATAATATTTATTGGAAGGTACATTTTGGGGCAATCTAGCCATCAAAACCACTATTGATGCATTATTTTATGATATAGTTATCTCAATCAAGTAATATATGTCTTTCTCATTTAATGATAGATAACTTGCATTGTAACTCTTAAGGTAGAGGCTTAGTTAGTTTTAATTATGCTTAAAAGTCTAGTCTTAATACACTATAAAGTTATAGCCTAATCTAAACATGAATATAAGTCTAAAGTTGGGTAGTTTTTTTATGTATGATATATAATTGTTTTCTTTCTATAGCATTTCTTACTTATGTATAGATTATAAGTCATATATTTTTGCAACTTTTTATAAAATTTATCAATTTAGGAAATTCTTAGTTTCTCTTCCATGACTTGAGGTCATGAGATCAAATATATATGATGTAATTCAAAATTGTTGATAAAATATTTTTTAGCTAGATTGTGTTGACAACCTTCTCAAACTAAGTAACCTTGAGCTTGATAGCTTGGGATGATAAATCTGAAAAATTCAAACTAAACTTTCTTTATTTTTTTCTTAAACTTCCTTATCCGTTAACCACCTTGTCTCCTTGAGCCCATCGTACTTTTCGTCAAGTCTTTGATGATTTCATAATTATTATCATATAAACTTTGTATATATTAGACAATTATCTCACTTAGTTATGATGGTTCACCATCTACCTTGTAGAATGATACAAAATATATGGACAACTCTATGAGGTTCATAATTAGTTCATCAAGAGTCTTCCTTATCAAACAAAATCAAATAAAAATATGTTTTCACTTATCAAAAGTTTCACTTGTAGGTATCTTTGAATGTAATTAACTAAAGGGAGCATACTCTATATAAGATGTTGAGTAACCTAGATTCTCTTTAATCTTTTTTATTAACTTAATGATATGTCCTCAAAGAAATATTTGTCATGAGTTCACATGAGAGGTGATGACTTTACTATATCCTCTTCTCATCTCCTCTGAAATGGTTTACATAATCCTTGCCTAGATTAAAATACATATCATAAATGTTTTATAAAAAAAATACAAATTTAAAATATCAATAAACTAATTTTTGTATTCTAAAAAAATTTAATTGATTTCTTGGTATTATAATTGAATCATTGAAAAATTGTGGAAAAGCTACTCAACATGTGTGATAAATTTATTAATATTAATAAATTTGGGCATGTGCTTGTGTGGATTGTGTATGGAATATGGGCTGGGTGAGGATGTTAGAAGAATGTGAAAAGAGAAACAACATAAAATAAAATTGTGCTTCAAATTATAAAGGCTTAATCATCTCTCTCAAGTTTCGTAGTTTAGTTCTACAGAGAGCATGTGCAAAGGACAATAAGGGAAATTTTTATATGCATTTTATTTTATTTTATAACTTTTTTCGAAATATAAATTATAAAATAAAATGACTCTTTCATAATAAAGCCACCCTCACATCCGTCAGAGATAAGTAGTCCAACAAAAGGAGAATAATATATCATATAATGTTTTGGTAAATATGAATATTTGGAACTCTCCTCTTCACCATAACATGAGACATATCCCCAATAATATAATTCTTTATAATTGAAAGTCTGCATTCTTTGATTATAAGGAAGTGTGAATCTTTTAAATTAAAATTTTGATTTAAACTTAAAAAAATAATTTCATGTGGGTTAGGCCTTCAAGTTTTTATCCTAAGTTTCTATATTAAAATTTCATTTTTTTTATGTATATTATTCTTTTATTTTTATTTTTATTTTTTATTTTTATTATTTTTTTTATTTTTATTTTTTATTTTTTTTATGTATATTATTCTTAATGTATGCTAGTTTTCTCACTATAGTACATGATAAATCTCATTTATACCCTTACATATAGTGCATCTGTATTATATATATATATATATATATATATATATATATATATATATATATATATATATATATATATATATATATATATATATATATATATATATATATATATATATATATATATATATATAAAAGAAGATGCAAAGCAGTTATTTTTTACTTCCTATAAATTATAGACATAAATTTCTTTATAAATGATGAAAGAAAATGATCTGTCATTTTGCAAGGGAATAATCACATTAACTTTTAAAATATAATTAAATTTATATTTGGGTCATATTTTTAAAAATTTTGCTAATGAAGAGTGTTATTAAAGATAAAGAAACAAAAAGATTTTCTCACAGTTGCCATAAAAATGTTTTTAAATGAGTCATCTTTGATAAAAAAAAAACTACGTTAGAAGTGTTCATATGACAAAATGCGACAAAAGAAAGAAAAAAACGTTGGCTAATAAAATTATATATATGTATGTATATATATATATATATATATATATATATATATATATATATATATATATATATATATATATATATATATATACACCGTATCCGCAGCTGCCTTCGTTGAATAATTTAGAAGTAATTTTTAAATTAGCCCTAAATAATAACGTAATTAGTTAATTAATCCGTTAAAAAAAAATTTTAAAATAGCCCCATGCTTGATCAGCGGCTATGACAGCCAGGTCAGCATGGCTCCATTGGCTAAAAATAATTTTTTTAAAAAATGAAATTAATAGCTTTTTGGCTATATCTGCTCATCGATGTCGATTTCTGCTGGTTGGTATCGTTGGAAAGGGAATAAAAATTCTACAACTTTATGTTGAGGTTTTGGAATCTCTAGGGTAGCCGTAGTTTTTCGTATATATAAATTTTGAAGTTTAATGAAAGTTATTACGACAGTCCCCGTTTTTTGTCATAATGCAATGATTGTTAAATACATATAATTCCTTGGTAATATCAAATACTCTCAATATATTCTATATATAAATTGAGTTTTAATGGGTTTACTTATTCTTGAAAAATAATCAGCTCTTTTCTTATATTTGAAGATGTTATTTTACACTTGTAACATTTACTTTGCCAAAACACATTAAAACTTGTGAATTTTGACTCTAGATGTATTTTCATTTGACTCTTTACCATAATAAATACATATATGACAAATAGTTTTAAAATTAGATTTGAACTATATGTAATTCCACATTAAATCTTCCATCCTCTCACATGAGTTAACCAAATTAAATAAACAGTGAACATGACTAGGATAACACAATGAGAAGTAGGTGAATGAGTAAACATAAAAAATATATAAACGTACATCAAGCGTCAAACGTAGAACATAATACATGCGTGGAATCGCATCGCGCCGAGTGTAGTGGGATGGTGGCGCGATCCAGATGATGTCGATGGTCCTCCATGCTCCACGGTGTTTGCGATCCAAACTCGTAACATGAGGTATGTCAGCAGCTTGCGTGAGCAGCAATACCATTTAAACTCCATATGGCGGTGTCATATGAGCGGCGTGGACCATATCGGGGGCTGCATTCCATGGCATTTGTGACCACATTGCTTCGATATGAATACCGGGTGGCGTGTTGTATGCGGTACGTCCCACCAGGACAAAGGATGGCCCCATCCATCGATGGAACATCCGATGCGTAAGTGCGGAATGTCGTATCCACAGAGTGCGAGTTATGCATATCTCACCTCGTGCCAATTCCTCATATTCATCGAAGATGTCGATATTTCGTGATCACCTCTGGAATAATGTGTTAATATGGTCACGCGCATATACGAAATTTATATGAGTGTATCGTTGAAAGAAAAGCAAATTTTAATACTTTACATTTTAACCATCAAGCGTTCTTAGCGGGGGTATGTCTCGAGAGGAAGTGTCTGCCTTCAACATGTATAGTGAAGCCTATGAACGATACCATCATGTATCGGTTGATCGGCTCGTCTTTGTGATGAATCCTGGCTACAACTCACATCTTCGCTCCCATGGTGCAATGTAAGAGTTGTGGTAATGGACCCAATCAACATCGCTTTTCTCGACATCAACCCGGAGTCAAATAACGCGAACACAACAATTCAATTACACTCAGCGAGGTAGTGTAACAAACAACCGTAACAACACTTCAATTATACTCACGTAGTGTAACAAACAACACGTCCTGGCAGCTTACACTCAACTAATGTAACAAACAATGAGCACAACACTTCAATTACACTCAGAGCTGTAACAGACAACACGAATACACATAGACAACAAACATAACACCGAATAACCAGCGATGAAATTACAATCAGCGGTCGTGTTGAGGACGCGTCGACTGTTTTGTCCACATCTTACACACTACAAACCCTAAAACTTTTTGTAGTGTTCTCGTCCATAGTATTTTTAAATCTATTTGTCCTTGGCCGCCCTGTCTTTCTTTTGACATTCGGTGGTTTATAATCTGGGCATGTGCCATGATTGATGTGTTCACCCCACTCTTCCTGATCAGGCATTACGTGGAATTCGCCCTGATAGGCGTTGATATAGTTTTACCAAACTACGAGACATAATGGGCGTGGTTTATGTGTCGTTGACTTGAAACAAGAATCACGCGCTGGCGGATGGTAAGCTTGCGGTTGTCTACATGTACACATACACTCATTATTTTCACCTAATTCAACCTTGAAGGTCCAGCTAGTGAAATCAAACACCTGGTACGGTTCAGGAAATCTTCTTGCCTCTCGTTCATTAGCCTACAACGTTACCTTAATGTATGGAGAGAACAATGTTTCCTGCTGTCTTTCGAGAGTTGTAGCTGATTCAAGACATTTCATGAAAAGGGATACAATGTTGTAGTATACTGCTGTAATCAAGGCTTGAATCGGTAAACCACGTGCTCTTTTAAGCATACCATTGAAGCACTCAGGCGTTTGTAGTCATACCGCATCATCATGAGTAAGAGACCATTGTTGAACGTCCCTTGAAACAAGCCAGTCATATGCCTCCTGCTTGATATTCTTGATGTCTGACATATATCGCTTAAAATGCGAATGTCATCCGTGTTTCCTGCAATGTACATTTTTTGACATATGAAGTCAACATCACCTATGCCGAATTGTCTAACGGCCCATTTGAAGTTCTCCCTTAAATGGCAAAAGCGATGTCTTGCAGGAAAGATCTCTACTAGACTGATGTCTATCGAGATGAGGCAGATCACCCTTGTAGAAATTGATGGGATCAAGTCTTGTAATGTCGCAAAACCAAACTCATGACTCGATGCTCTCTGATTCCACAACTGCGAAGGCTAGTGGGAACAAGCCATTGTTTGCGTCGATCCCAACTGCAGTTAGCAGTACCTAGGATAAAAGTCCCATCAAGGCATAGAACTGAGCGGAAATACTGCCAACCTCTTATTGAAGGCTCAAATGACCAAAACAACCAGAAATTTGTTCGATTATGTTGAATGTATCCGATATACTGACCCTAGCATAGATGCGCAAACAACAGACATGAATTTTCCTAATGTTTTGTAAAATTCCTCTCAACTTTCAAAAATAACCTTAACAGCCTTTCGACGTGCATCCCAAGCCTTCATGTAGGACACTCTTATATTGAACTTCGACTCAATACGACCTACAATTTTCCTGGGCTTCAAATCTAGTTGACATCTGATTGCGGGTTCGATGAAATAACTAATGAACTGTGACATGCATTGCCTGTGTCCAGCATTAAGCATTGAATGATTGCAGCTATGAGGTGAGCCTAGTGAACTAATATGCCATGCACCTCCCAATCTCTTAACTGATCTTGCATGTAAGCTCCACAAATATGGTCTACCTGGGTTAGAATGATGTGTGCACCTTACTATGAATTTTAATTGATTTAAAGCACAAATGACATACTCAACATTGTTCATGATAGACCAACCCTGAATAGCAAATTACAACTGTTTCTTGAATTGAAAACACATATCTTCAAACAATTCATCAGAATGCATCCTCCTCAAAGACCGAATGATCGATGGGCCATCATGTAAGGTCCTCATCCCATTCTCTATTTGTTTATTGTATGCAAATAATCGTTATTTCGTGCTCTTCAGTATGACTTGTTCAAATTGAATAATCAACAATCAAGTCCACGACACTAAGGGATGATTACGTGGCGAAATTAGCACATTCAGCGTAGTTATCATCCTCCTCCTCATCATCATCACCGCTAGCTCCACTTGGGCATAGTTTCATATCCAACATCTTGATGGGTAGTATATTCATGCCATTATCTTCTAAGTCACCCATAATAGCGGATCGAAAGAAATCATGTTCTCTTGCTTCAGACCCATAACATTCCACTGGAGTACTTAGCTGAAAAGCTAGTGCGATGTACTCAGTGCTCGTTTGACCACTCTCACATTCCTCTCTATTGTTAACCTTCCTGTCTCTACACGATAGTTCCATAACTTTGACATAAACCACAATAGGTTGCGCAGATGCTGCAGTAAGTATAGCTTCACTGACTTCTTCATCATCAATGGCAGTTGCAATAAATCCAATACCAATAGAAAAACGACCCACCAGATTCACAAAGAACTTTGTTAAATCTATATTCAATGACCTCATGATTCGTTTCTGTAATTCCTCGAATCTAATCCGACGTGAGATTTGGACTGGGCGATTTTTCCCACCAATATATGTTGGAATGAAATCATCATTTACTCTCAGTTCACCACCGTAATAAAGAATTATACAAACAGTAGATGAACTCATCACTAAGTACTAATAACAGAACACTTCAATAATCTTTCGCCGCACCTGATAAATGTAAATAATTTAATTAAGGAGAAATGCAACGAGAGGACGAAATGAAATGCTACCTATAACACACATAAATGTTATACTCTCATTTAGAATACTACAAAAGAATATTAACATTTTTTATCACAAATATTATACTCTCACTTATCATATATCCATATAATAAGTGCGAAATCGTATAGCTCATTCATCGATACATCAAGTATCCACTACGTAACAACTTTCAGAAATCATTTTAAACCACAAAGATTGAATGTGACACAACCTCACTTCGAAAACTAACAAGTCACAACTTAGATTTTATTTTAATATTGCATCAACATACATGTTCTAATAAAAGATACATATCTTATAAAATAAATTAAAATGAAAAAAAATTTTATGATTGTGTTTCTTAAATAAAGATTGAGATTCTATATTGATATAACATCAAATATGGACACCCAAATAATATCTGAAGCATGCCAATTACAATAATAAAATATGCCGATTACAATAATATGATACATATTATCCTCAAGAATTTTACAACCTCAATTGTGTTCACAATAATTGAAGATTATTCAATCATTATTCAATCTTCGTTCAATGAAGTTCCTAAACACCACATACAACCTCATAGAATACAAAAACCGCATAAAAATTGACCTTCCCTACAAAAATGAGATCTACCACAAATTAACCTTCCCTACAAAAATGAGATCTACCACAAATTAACCTTTAAAAAATATAAAAAAAGATCTACCACAAATTATCATGAAAAATCAAACAATCAAATATTTATTGCCAATCTGAAGACTTTTAAGATTAAACCATCAAATCCTCTTGTAAGTAAGCTTACAATCAAGTTAGAGATTCATCAAAATAAATTATTTATTGAGCAATGCTTTCTGAAATTGGTGCAACAAATGAACCAATAATTCCTCGAAGAGGATTAAGAATGACTCTTTATCATGAACTGACAAATGATTCTACAACTTTTTAAAAAAAAATGATTGCCTTTTGAGAATATCCAATATTTGAGCTAGTGATTTCTTCCAATTATTTGTTAAAGACTTTTATTCTTTTATGAAAATATTAAATGAAATATTCTCTTTTATATATTCTTAATTTCTTTATCTTTAGATTTTTGTATTAGTGAACTACTGAGTAGAGTATATTCTTAAAACTATCGAATCGAATGATTGTGTTGATTATTTGATACTTGAGTACATGAAATTTTTAAAAAAAATATTTCTTTTATATTTCTCTTTTAGTATCCTTAGGAAAGTCATCATCAATAATATGACTCATCTTTCCTCAAATCTTTTATATTTCTAAAGATAATCATTAAAACTCATCATCTAGAAATGATTATTTTCTCTATTGGATATGCATCTTATCAAATAAGAGTGACTTCAAGTTCCATTACTAGACTTTATATCCAAAATTATACAAAATAATTTAGATGCACTACTTAAATTTAGCCAGGTTCAAAGATTGAATATAGTTGAGTTCCTGTGGAATTTGTATATAATAAGTCACCAAATATTTGAATACTATGTATAATTAATTAAGAAAATATTAGAGTTTTAACCTTCTCAAGTGCATTTGATGTCTTTATTGCTTATAATAAAATTTAAACTTAGAATTACATATAAAAGGAAACTTCATTAAGCATAGATCATATGTCTATCGTCATATTATTTTTTTAAGTTCAATATTGCATCATGTTATTAATCCTCATCATATTATTTTTTTTAAGTTCAATATCTAAAATAGATAACTAGTTCAATTTTTTTCATCTTTTAAAGCATTAAAAGTTGAAAGACAACTCAAAAAACAAAAAAAAAAAAGGTCTAAAGAAGATGCAATAACCACCATTGCATTTATATATGTCAATGTTGACATATCTAACATGAATCGAAGAATCAAGCATTTAGTTGATCCAACATTCACCTATATTGAATTGTTTTTTTGAAACTTTTAATCTCATCCTTCTTGGTTTCTTATGGGCAAGGTTGATCAAATCAATCATTACTCAATCTTCATTCAATGAAGTTCTTAAACACCACATACAACCTCATATAATACAAAAACCGCATAAAAATTAACCTTCCTTACAAAAATTAGATCTACCACAAATTAAGCTTCCCTAAAAAAATATAAAAACCTCATAAACAATGAGATCTACCACAAATTAGCATGAAAATCAAACTAAATAGCTTAAACATACCTACTATACACATAAAAATAAAAATCTAATAAGTTTTTTTCATTTGGGGTGAAAAATACCTAAATCTGCGAAAAAATCTAACGAAAACAAATTTTGGCCGGCGGCAA
This sequence comes from Cymbidium sinense, assembly GCA_021442155.1. NCBI lineage: Eukaryota > Viridiplantae > Streptophyta > Magnoliopsida > Asparagales > Orchidaceae > Cymbidium > Cymbidium sinense. The sequence goes on from CM038225.1 coordinate 88,908,330, forward strand.
GATTCCTTGGTCGGCGGCGAACCTCCTTGGCCGGCGGATGGGCCCTGGCCGGCGACGGGGACAAAGCGCGGATCTGGAATGGGGAGAGGAGACGCGACGCAACGGCAAAACCCGAGAGCTGAGCTCTCGGGTTCGTTTCGGCCCTAAAATTAGGGGGAGTCCTTGATCGGTGAGCGGCTATTGATCAACGCCACATTGGTGGGTGATTGGGATTATTTTTAAATTTTTTTTTAATATATTAATTAGCTAATTATGTTATTATTTAATAATTTAAAAATTAAGCCAATAATTTATAGGCACGGAGAAGACGATTTATGACGCCGGGGACGCTTTGCCTACGCGACCGGCTGAGTTGACCGTTGAACACAATTTTTCAATATAGCGTTTCCTATCGCTTACACATGTGACTACATGAGAAAACATTGAGCTCTGCAGTTTGAAACGTCAACCATACCTCTCCTTGTACATATAAGCACTTCATCCCCTTTGCAATATCAGAAAAGCTACATACATATAACCATATTTTTACATAGTTCAGCGCGCAGCAATATCTTAGCTTGTTGAGGAAGAAATCATGAAAGCAACAAGGAGAAGCATACACGTGCTGAGCGGCGAGGGACGTTCGCCGCCGCCACGAGGCTATGTGCCGGTTGTTGGAGACTACGATGATGACGGGGATACGGAGAGGTTCTTTCTAAAAGCTGCTAAAAGATCCATGCATTATGGAGCTCCTCGAGATAGCGGCTGAAGAGTTTGGTTACAGGCAAGAGGGTGCGCTAAGAATCCCTTGCAGGATTGAGCATTTCATGAGAACAGTGGATGAGATTTGCTGGGGTAGATGACAACTCTTGTATGCATGCCTTATTTTCAAGCTTCTTGATTTATTGTAAAATTTATATCAACCATTCTTTCTTGTTAATGTTGCTGTTACTGTAATCAGATTTTTCATTAATTGGAACATCTACTATCAAGAGGTCTTGATAGTAGATATGATTAAAACTTAGAATGCTGGTAGATATAAGATTATTCATTGTAAACTTGATTGAATTATGATTAAATAATGAACAATTTATTTTTAAACCTTCTTCAAAGAACATCGAAAACATGATCAAATATAGACCTATCATTGTTAAAGATGAATTAAAGCTAGTTATATCACTGCTTAAGGGTGCTTCCATCATATTCAATCATTATAATCTCTTATATTCTACTATGTTTTATTTGCTACATTGTGTACGTTGTTATTATGTTGTACCTACTATGTTGTTATATTAAATCTCTTATAATTTGTTGGATTATAAATATTGTGTGCTACATTATATCCCATATTCACATTATGTTCAAATTATATTTAAATCTTTTTCAAAATATGTTTGATCCTTTGTTAAATCTTGCTCAAGCTTCATCAAACCTTGTTCAAATCTTATCAAAACTTATTCAAACCATCTTGGAGCCTTGAACCTTGTCTAATTGATGTTCAAGTCATATATGAACCATGCTATAACTCATGTCCATTCAAGCTTTAAGTCATGTTGATCTACGCTTGAATCAAACTTGAACTATGTTTGACTCATATTCAAAGCTTATTTTGTTCATATTCGAACTATATTTGAACCTTTTTAGAATAATGTTTGAAAATAGCTAGAACATAATTTAAGTATGATTTGATTAAGGTTCAACATAATTTATTATGGACATAAACCTTGCTACTCTATGGTTTAAATCATGTTTTATTACTATCAATTTTTTTGCTGAAAAATCAACAAACACAGTAATCCACTAGATGCAAACTATTATGAAAGTTATTGTGATAGCTATAAGCATTATTTTAAATGAGACACTAAAATTTTGTCAAAAATTTTCTTTGGAAATTTCTTAGCTTGCAAGATATCATTTCAAGCAAGATTTTTTTTTTTTTTTTTTTGTGGATCATAATCTGCTAAAAATTTGTCAAAAATCAAATTATCAAAGGATTTCATTAAAATTGTCTATTTTTTCACTAAAAAATGTATATTCTCTTGTTTACCTCAATTTTGGAGTGAGCTCCCAACTTCCTTATCATAGATCTAGGACTCTTATATAGACTTAGTCTTAAGACATTTCTAGTGATTAGGTGAACACTTAACCTAACCCTAGAGACTTAAAAGAGTTAGCCATAGGGATAAGTTGTGCCTTAAGAAATTTAGGAGGACTTGCCTCAGAGCCCAAACCAAATCCTTGCTTCCTTCTTCCAAATCTCAAATTCAAATCCAAATTCCAAAATCAAATCCAACTATCAAATGATAGAAACCCATGATTAAATTCAAACTCCAAATCCTTAAGCCCATTGATTTTATCCTTAACCAAATTCAAACTTAGCCTTAACCAAATTTAAATCAATCCTACTCCAACTGATTTTCTCTATTATCAAATTCAATCTCCAATCAAATTTTAAATCATAAACCTAATCAAACTATCAAATGATTGAAACCCAAATCAAATCGAATTCCCAATTTTAGCCCTTTTAGCCAAATTCTTGAAATTAGCAAACCAATTCAAAACTCATGGGTTTCTTCATGATTCAATCATTCCTACAATCATTAACTTAAATATAAACATAAACCACCATTATCAAACCAAATCCACCCAAATCAAACCCAAGTTAGCCCTTTTGACTTGAAATTGTCATATGAACCAAAACCCATTTGGCTCCAAATCACTTGCAATTGCATTTATATTTCAATCCAAGGCTAATGTGTGAGTTCAACTAAACTTGAATCAAGCCAATTAACCCATTTAGGCTCACTTGACCCAAAGTGGCCTAAAGAAACATTTTTAAGCCAAGTTCTAACCCAACCCAAATTGGAATGAACTAAGCTCATCCAAACCTCACAACATAACCAACAATCACCCTAGGGTGATCAATTATCTTAAATTGGGTCAAACTAAGTCATACCTAGCCTTTGACCAAGTCAACATTTAGCCCAAATGAAACCCAAACTAGCTAAAATTCACCATATGCTAAATTGATTGAAACCATTAATTCAAATCCACTCATGATGACTTATTGAACTTGACCAAAATAATAATTGAGCCAGAGTTGACCAATTTGTCAACTTGACCCAACCTAGCCCAAATTGACCTAAAGGGTCAAATTAGCCAAAATCCAATTTAAATCCAAATTAAATCAAACCAAAGCCTACAATCATTTTCAATTAGCCAATTGAAATTGATTCAACACCTAACCCAACCCAATTTGGTCAAATTGGTCAATTGATCCCATTTGACATCTATGAACCCAAATGAGCCATAATCAAATCTAAAGTAAATTGAATCAAACCAATGACACCAATACACTCTAATTGGTCATGTGAACTTGACCCAACCCTTAGTTTACCCAATTTGATCAATTGGTCAACTTGACCCAACCTAACCCAATTTGACCTAAATAGGTCAAATCAAGCCAAATCAAATTAAATAAACTCCAAACCACTTGAAATTTGGCCAAACCTACTTTTGACCCATTTCAAATCTACCCAAATCAAGCCCATAGCAAAATGAGTATTTAGCCCTTGGGTTTAGGACATCCAATGAGATAAGACACATGCACATTAGGTCATTTTCTCCCTTAATCACTTGGCACCCATTCATCGGTCCACTTAGGCACCTAGGACCATGGATGACCTGACTCAAGGGTTGTTGGGTCGGCCATGACTCATGGAGAGGTGAAATCACCTCCCCATTCCCATTGAAACACTTGGAAAGCCATAATACACCCACTACTCCCATGGCTCTCACACCCTCCACTCAAAGGAAGCCGGTAACATAATTCACCAAATCGAGCTTCCCATCTCATTGATCCAAAAGCCAAAATAACCATTCTCGATCCAAGGAATGAGGGGTATACCCCTCATTCTCTCACTGCTCGATTTAACCCCAACAGCCAAGGAGAGAGATCTCAGAGCAATTTTCAAGGCTTCTTGAGCTCCCCAAAATCCCCATTCTTGATTTTATGTGAAATCGAAACAGGGGAGGTCACCTCTGATTGCCATTTGCTCAAACCTCTACCAAAGTGTAATTAACTTTGTACACACACACCTTGGCTAAATGAGCAAGAATGAATAGTTTCCCATCACCCTCGACTGGAAGTAGGAGTTCAACCAAGATCGATCAACTATGCCTGCCTGCATTGCATTGGTCTTCCAAGCAAACTATACCAAATCAAAGCTTGTGGCTCAAGGCTTCATTTTACAAAATGAAGCTTCCTCAATCGTTGGAACGCTGGTGACAAGCTCTATGCCATTAAAATATCCTTGAATTAAAATAGCTGTCTTTGAAGAAAGTGTTATGTTTACGATTTCCACCGTTGGATTGCTTTATTTTGCTTCCCCAAAGGTGTCGGATTGATGTCATCTCCATTTGAGCTCGAGTGAGCTCAGCTCGAGCAATGATTGATCGACAATAGTCGTCGTTCATTGCTCGAAAGGAGATAGATCATGGAACGTCCATTCTTGATGATGGATGGTCTTGTGATCACATCACATGTAGAAATGCTCATTTACCTTTGGATCCTAGTTTCGTGGTGTCCGATCTTAAATCAGAAAGTCCACAGAGTTACTTCGTGTGCCGTCATCTGAGTCAACCTTTGGATGTGACAACTTAAATAGCGAATCCCGTCGCCATGAAAAGCTCATGCGTGTTATGGATGGGATTAAGGCTTTAAATATGATTAATTAATTTGTTTTTTAATCCTAAAACTTCCTAAATTCATAACTAATTCTAGAAAAATAAAAAAATACAAACTTAGGCATATTTTAAAGATATTTTAGAGTAGAATCTAGAAAAAATATTATTAATTGATTTTGAACGTGATTTAATTAAGGTTTAATTAAAATCTAATTAGCTTAATTATTCCTTAATTAATCACCCAATTGATCTGCAACTTTCTGTAGATATTTAGTGGGATGACCTCTACCTCTTCTATTTTTTGGGATTTTATTGATTACTTAATTAGAGAAATCAATTAATTAAACCTTAATCATTTTCCTATTTTGATTAGTGATAATGAGTGAATGAATAGTGATTTAATTAATTAATTAAGCCTAATTGCCTCAGTTGAATAGTAAGGGAGCTTAGAGAAAGTGTTTGGGATACTTTTCCTAATTCATTTCCTAAGTTTCCTACACTCTTTGAAATTTAATTAGTTAATGATTAATGATGTAACTAATTGCTCAATTAATTAATTAATCTCTAAGATAAAAAAAACCAGAATCTAATTGAGTGTTTAAAGTTACTTAGAGTTAAGGATTGAGGCCTTGTCCTTAATCCCTTTCCCTAAGTTAATTTCATCATTCTAATCAAAATATAATCAAAGAATTCAATCAATTAATTAACGAACTTGATTAACACAATCTAAAATTCACTTCATACCTAAGCAACCTCTAACTAATCTTGGGTAGCTCTTTGGGAGTTCAATAACCAAAGTGGGAGAAATTATGGTTAGCTCAGATGTGTGAAAAAATTATAAAAGTAGTTAAGTGAGATCCCTTAAGCCTAATCAACTATTAATCATGAGCCAATTGCATTGGGCCCATTTCATTTCTTAGGAGTATTGCAAATTTACGTTTCATGTGGTTGCATATCATATTGGCTCATTATTAATTAGTTAATTAACTTAAGATGATGTAGGCAAGGGTTAATTAATTGGTTTAATTCATACCCTAACATAATTAAACCATAAAATAAACTTAATTACTTCTTCATTAAACCAAATTAACTCACACATGGGGAATGGGATCAGCAAACATCTTTCATTTCCTAAATCAAATCAAACTCAAAACTGAAAATGTCATTTAAGGACTTTGGTTTATTTTAAGTAGCCATATTTAATATGATTGTCCTTAGAAATTAATTGTAATGAATGAGATCATGTGCTTATGTTCCTTTATTTCTTTCCAATCATGTTAAATGTTTCTAGCCATATATAATCATGCATTCATTTCTTTTAAAATTAACTAAATGAATTGATTTCTTTTATGTCAAATTGCATGTAATGATTTAAATTTAAAATAGGTGTGCCTATTATTTTTATTATTATTAAATCTAAAGTTATTTTTAAAAGCCCATAAATTAATTACAATATATGGAATGATGTTAATTACAATTATTTATAAGTTTGCATGTGTTGATAATATAATATATGCAATATGAAGCTCTCTTTCCTTATCTTATATGGATTTGCATGGGATTTATAAATGTATAGTTCATTTGAAAAGAACACAACATTTATCTAAATCTACTTCTATACATCTCCATGCCAAGACTTAGGAAGAATTTCATATCACATATGTAAATCATATAATCAAATCAAATATGACTTCTTGCATGACTTTTCGTTCTTTTGGTTCTTTTTGTACATTCACATGTATATGAGAAAAGTGGTATATTAGTCTAAACACCCTGGGGATGTGAGGCTTTAAGTAGCCCTAAGTAGGTCTTGTACCTTACGCCCCTAGTGTAGAACAATGGCGTCGAACTCACTTAAAACTCTTAAACTTATGTATGTATGATGTGACCAATGAATAAGAATCATAATCAAATAAATCAAATACAACTTTTGCATGGGTTTTCCTATCCTTGTAGTTGTTTATACATCTATATGTATCTAAGAAAAGTGGTATATTAGTCTAGACACCCAGGGCTTGCCAGGCTTTAAGTAGCCCTAAGTAAGTCTTGTACCTTACGCTCTAAGTGTAGAATAATGGCGCAACTTAAAACTTTTGTACATGTGAATGTACCTAGCTAATGGATGAAAAATCTCTCTTTTATATTAAAAGACATGCATTCATAATTCAATCAAATGAAATATTTAAATTCTAAACATGTTTCTTTGCATTCATCATTTAAGTGTGCTAAGACATACATTATATGCATAGGTATGCTTAGGATTTAATCATATGCATGATATATATGATGGAAAGAAATAAATAAATATGTGTTATGTGATAGTAACTCATTTTAATTAATCTTAAGATTTCTTTCTTATTGAATAAGGTCATTTAGAGTGAACCTAAACTTAGGATTGATTAAAACATATAATAAGCCATTTATTAAAAGAATTGATTAATTAACTTGCTTTTGAAGTGAGTTAAGGTAGGGATGAAAGATAGATTCCCTCTCTTTCTTCTCTTTTTAATACTTAGTTGTTTAGTGTAGGCCATATGAAACAAAAGAAATTACTAAGTAAAATATTTAAATCAATTAAATCACTTAAAGAGAAATCAACCCTTTATAAATTAAATCACTCACACTTAGCAAATTAAATCTCTAAAGCCTAGTTAAGACATGTCACATAGGTTTTAATGCACACATATTAGACTAAGTCACCACTTCTAGCTTTATGTTAGGGCAGTGTGTGGTTTGATGTATGCTTATTTTGTGATATATTATTATAGACTGGATGTTAGGATATATATGCATAGTCGGAATGTTAGGCTGATATTAGCCTAATTATGCTTTCTGTAGGAGGGTTGTGCTTAAGGGGCTATTGTAATAAAAAATATAAATACTTTTGCGGTTGCTTAGCCCTGAAATAACCCAAGTCAGGACATGTGGGCTTGGTTACCCATGTGAGTGGTGCTAAGTCTAAATTATTCATATAACAGCTTCAGTTGTATGGTGTGCGTAGCTAACATTTATTTTGCAAGTATAGTTAGATTTATTTTTCTTCTTTTAATGTAATTTTACATTAAGACTAGGATAAGTATTATGGGAGATTAAGATGAGCATTGGTTATAAGACCAAGTCCTATGCACCATGTGATGTCTTTGGAGCATGCACATTCAAATCAAGCCAAAAGGAAGAAAGAAAGGGAGCAAATAAAATGAAGATGAAAGATGAAGAGATGAAGAATAAGAATGATAACTTTCATCATTTGTAATTGTAATTACTCTCTTGTAATCCAGTTGTATAAGGGTAGAGCTCGACTACCCAAGTTTTTTTTCAAGTTTTATGGTACCCGACCGCATCGGCCTTTTATTCTTTTGTGATAGTTTGATAAAATTGTTTGATGATTTGTTTAGCTTGTGCATTATAAAAAGCATGCCTTTTCATAGTTTATTTATCAATGGTGATTGTTGTATGGCCTGGATGTGATTAGGCTCCTAGGATAAAAATTAATCTTTGTACCCAAACTAATAACTCATAACTAAACCTCTAAAATAACTCATAACATCATATAAAATCCAAGGCATTAAATCAAGATAATAAAATATTTAGCAACCCCTTAGCTAGATGTTATATGTTTAATATCATGCATAAGCATCTTATTTCACTCTTGTTAATAGAGGGCTTCCATCTTTACTAGATAGTGAGTGCTTAACCTTTGAGAGCCTATGATGGAAGAATAAATTTTTCCCTTTTTATTTGGCCCATAATCAACTTCTCATGTATTTAGGCATACAAAATCCCATAACCTGTGTCAAAATAAAGAGTCCCAAATTAAATGAAATTTGATAAAAATTTGTATTAGATTTAAGTATTATTTATACAGTTCATGCTCTAGTCTCTTAGGGAGTAGGTATAAGGACTTAGTTTCTTTTCTAAATAACCCAACCATCTTGCAAAAGCATATGATTTCCTACATGAATTTAAAGCGTATGAGGAGTTAGCTAGCTGCCACTCCAATCGGCTATATGTTCAACTATCGGGTGGTTTACTCTATCTTATGGAGGTAAACCATATACCCACTTTCATCTTAGATTTAGGACATGCTTTGGCCCTTACTAAAGCTCCTTAGATTTAGGATTCGAGGTTGCAATTTTTCTTTGGGGCTACAAGCATAAATCCTCACCTCTTAGGTATTTCTATATTCTTGTATTATGGATTTATAAATCCTAAATTTCTAATAAAATTTGAACTCAAATAAATAAATCTCCTCAACTTCAAATATATAAATCCCAACCATAGGATAGATTGGAGTGCTCACTAGACTTCTTAGTATCATGAGAACTCCCCACTTATCTCCTTTGGTTCCGATAATAACTCTTCCTTTCGATCCATCCCACTTGATATTCTAAAACACAACCAATTTATTGATAGTCCTATCTTTGAATTCTTTGGAGACAACAATCATTTACTTTAATCAAGAGTATTCTTATGAGATTCATTTTTCTTAAGATGTAATTAACTATGGGGCTTGCCCCCATAGGGAACTTTAGAACCCGGTCTAAACAAACTCTAATTTATTCATCCATGTAAAGAAGGAGAAAAATCTCTATTATATTTCAAAGACCCATCATGCCTCAGGAGTTCTTATCAGTTGATTAGGTCCATTGTAGAATAGTGACTTCTATCTTTCATGATAGTATACTATTCCTCAATGTCGTACCCGATCACCTCAATAAGTACACCCTCAGATCTGTGTGGTGTCCCCCCATACAAACGAATCCAAAATGTCTATTTTTTCATTAAAAATGTATATTCTCTTTCAGTACTTGTCTCGATAATCAAGGTAAAAATTATGGCAACCTAAATGATGTTAGAAAATCAAAAATTGTCATTAATCTAATAAATTAAATTTTAAGCCTAAAATGATTATATGATTTTGCTAGAAGAATAAGATACTTAGGAACTTATTTTTAGGGTAAACTTTTGGTTAACTAAATACTTATCTATAGTTGTATAACATTTGTAATTTCATTAATTTTTTATGAATAAATAATTGATATACAAAGAGTTAACATGAAGAGAAGGATCTAATAAAAATGTGTAAAAATCCAAGTTAAAATTTTTGAATCATATCATCTTATTAATCTCTCTCTCTCTCTCTCTCTCTCTCATTCCCATATAAGGTAACACTTCGAACTTCTTCAATAGATCCAAGGGTTCAAACTTGAGTTAGTTGAATTCTATATGTTAACATAAAAAATGTCTGCAAAGGCAAACTCAAAATCTTTCCTAAGCAACTAACATAGCAAACCCAAACATCCCATTAGGTTAACTATAGTAAGCTTTAAGAGGAACTCATGTAAAGGGTTATTTGTTGAATCTTGCCTACAACTTCAGTTTGGCTCCAGTTGACTCTACAATAGACTTCTTTCATTGCTTGGGTTCAACCTTTCCTTGATGAATATAAGTGTTCAATCTAAACAATCATATACATCTAATCAATCAATTTCCTCTTGTAATTAACCATATGATTCTGGAGTTTAGCTTACCTAACCTTTAAAATATTTTAAGAGATTTGATAGAGGTTTGAGTCAATGAGAACCCATTTACTCTCACACTATACCCAGACTTATGGGTAATGTTCTTCCTCTATCAATCTTATGAATCTTGATGATAAAATTCAATTCTAAAACATTTCACTTGGATTATTAAGATGATGATAATAAACATGGGTTGACCACAAATCATGAAGTTAAATTTAAGGCCAACAGAAGTCAAATCCTAATTTAATACGAGTTTACTTTAAAATTTCTTTTAGTTCATCCAAGATTCTCATCATATGTAAATTTACACTTCATGGATCTATTAGTAAGTTCAATCTTATTAAAGTAAACCCCATTAATTCTTTTGACCCAATTTGACCCTATTGGCTTAATAACATTAGAATAGATTCAAACATTAATTTAATTAGACCAAATTGAGCCTAAGAATTTTTCTTGATTTCTCATATTTGTTTTCATAATTTACTTGGCTTAATTCCCATTAGTTTAAGCTCAAAGAGTATTGAGATGGCTTTGATTTATGAACACCTATATATTGCTTGGGGCTTCAATTAAAACATCATAATGTTTATAATAAATCGAACTCTTAGGCATCATTGTAGTCAAAGATGCAAGTTGATTTGATCACCGCATGTGAGTTAAATAAATCATGTAAGTCAAAGTGTGCAATTTATACCCAAATAAGCATGCCTTCACTTCCAAATTGAACTTGACCAGCAAAAAAAATGCTCTTTATGAAATTTAACATGGGGGAGGAGAATATCCACCACAATCTCTTAGTTCACCTCAACTTTTAGTGGGTCAAATCAATGAATCAAAGAAACTCATTAAGCAAAATTTACCAATTTTGTTTAATTTTAGTAAGAGGAAGAGTTTTTTTTTGTTGCTCTTGGTTTGAGGAGGATTGAACCCATTTTTCCATTGGATGAATTGGGTTAGTGACTCATCAAATCTACTCTAAAACCTACTAGGTGAAGGCTTGCAACCTTTTTCAATGGGAAGTGATTCATGGATCTTGACTGATCCATGCTTATCCTTATAATTAGTTCCCTAATGCCTCCCCATCTACAACCTTATCTAGCAAGAACGCTTCTCTAATCGATATCAAATCAAGCTCAATTATGGTTGAGCTTTGCTTTACTAAGGTCTATAAATAGACCTTCAATTTCCTCAACTAAGTGGTTAGCTAGCATCCCCTCAATCCCACGATTTCAAATGAGAATTCCCCCACCGTTTTAGCTACCTAATTAATCTTGAGACCAATCCACAACCATAGTTCATAGGACTTTGGTCCACATAATGAACTAGAGGGAGACAAACTGAGAAAGCTTACAGGTAAGCTCATTTGAGCTATCCCAAATTAACTCCCAAGAAAACCAACTCACTTAAGTTAAGAATTTGATCTCTCCTCCATGTCTTATTCTCGACTATGGTCATATGAGATTTTGAAGCTATGTCATGGCTAGATTAGTCATGGGTTTGGTTATTCTCACCTCCCTCATGCTTCCTAATGTGTGGATTTGGACAAGATTCTCTATAGAGAGCAAATTTCACTTGGGTAAGGATTAGGTCATGTTGACACAAACCTAGCCCATGAGCCTTGGTTCACAATTCATTCTAGCTGGGAATATGACCAACCTACCATTGGATTAGATTTATTTAAATCAAATGACCCTGATTTACCCAAATCAAATTCCTAAGTTTTATTTTGAATTTTTGCTATGTATCTTCCTTGTTTAGGCCTAAACTTTTTTAGGATAAACACTTTATTAAGCTTAGAACTTGGGGAAAATATTTAAAACTCAATAATTAGTTTATTTAAAATTAAAAAAAATTCAATTATCTACTTTTTTAAATGATTGAAACACTTAAACATTCTAAAAAATTATGAAATTAGATATAGGATATAGAATACAAACGTAGACACCTTATGAAAACTCAATTTAATTATTAAGTTATGAATTTTGTAATCTACTATTTCACAATTTAAAATCATTGCAATTAAATATTTAATAAAAATTATAAAAATTTAAAAAATGTTTGAAACATCAGTTTAAGCTTGTGGAAAAAGTTTAAAATTTTTTGAACAAAATTAAACAGATTATGTAATTTGAGTTGTGTCAAAATAATGTTCAAAATATAAAAATAGTAAATAAATTGTAAAAATTATGAAAATTTAAGAATTGTTTAGAATAATTTTGTAAACTCAAAGTATGAAACAGTATCAAAATGCTTAATATGTAAATTTATGACACCTGTAAATGGTCTATGTTTTCATGAATTAAAATGAAAAATTTATGAACTTTTAAATTAAAATTTAACATTATAATTAAAAAAATATAAATAAATTTAGGAAAATTATAGATAATCCACTAAATGTTTAAATTAATTATCAAGAAATTCTCTTAAAATTTTAGAAATTTATATGGTAATTTGGAGAAGAGAAACTCATTTTAAGTTAAAATTAAAAATTTAATAAATTCAATAAATAATTAATAATTGTTAAAATATAAAGAAAATTATAAATAATCGAAATATTAACTTATACCCATTATAAAAAGATAAACTAAATCTTTTGAAAGTGATATAAAATAAATTCAATCAACTTAATAATTTTAGATTAATTTAATAAATAATTAATACTTATTAAAAATTATTTAGAAATTAAAATGATTTAAGAAAATTCATAGAAAGTAAAATTAAATTAATTAGAATTCCATATAATCTAGGATGACCTTACAAACATACATTGTTAATAACATTGAACATTTAATATTATTCATGTAAAAATTGAATATAAACTAAAATGTGATCAAGTAGAAGAAATCAAATTAATATCAAACAAAATCCAAGAAACCCTAAGGATTTAAGATAATTTGAAACCTTTAAATATCAAACACCAATCAAAATAAATGAATTTTCTAAAACAAACTGTCCCTTGTTTGTGCGTGATTAACAAGTAGGTCCCATTACTTAACTATTTTCCTTGAACATGAATTAACTTGGCATCCCATGTTTAAAATCTTTGCCTACAGCAGTTCAAACCATGAATATCCTAGATGATTCAGGACATAAATCTTTCAACACTTATGTGTCGCAACTTCTTGTACATGAATTTGCATTAGATTAGACATCTATTACACACACACAAACACTAATATTGTAGATTACTAAGTCAGCTTAATTTGATCTCAACTTTTATGTTTATGGATTAATTATATCATTCAACCTCATTTACACCATTTAATGAGCACATAGCTTAATCACCTCTCTATGAGAGATCAAGTTGTTGCGGAAAGATATAAACTAACATTACCCTGCACAATATTCTAGAATTTAATTAATCTATAAACCAACCTAATAGATAACTACATCAAAGCATATATTATCTTTCTTAACAACTTAAAAACATTCATTTGTTGAGTTTTCTCATAGTTAGTCAATTTTTTGGGTTAACTGAAATCTTTTCGGGAATAAAATATTCACTCATTTGATAATATCGATATTTCCCCTAAATCATATTTGTATTATTAGGGAATCTTCATGAGTTAGTCTTTATGTTGTGACTTACTCATTTCTATTATGATTGTCTTCTTGCAACTCCACTAGGTTTATTTGATAAAGTTTATCATCCCTTTGGATCATGTTATTCCTTAGTTCAGTTAGTCATTAAGATTGAAAAACATTAGGACTTAAGTATACACATTAAAAGAGTTGGCCTTACCCTAAGTGGCCCCACTACTCCTCATACTCTTTAAACTATTAAATTCAACTTGAATCCAAATTAAATTATAATTTAAAATTCATTTTTAGAGAATCATGCACTTAAATCAAAGCCATCCAATGGTAATAAATTAATTTTATTTTTGAATTAAAACCTAAACATTAAGGCCCAAAATTGACTCATCATACAAGCCTTATACATACACTAGATTGTTAGGTCACTAATGATAAACCTAGGTTAGGGTGATGTTTGATCGTGATGTATTATTTTTTATTATTTCGTGGTTGAATGTCTTAGATTGATTGTTAGGAATTAAGAGCTCATAGTGGGATAGTAGAACATTATTTAGTTATAACTAATTATATTTTGTATATGGAGCTATGGTTAAAAGGGTCTAGTGCTATAATTTTAAATTTAATAACATTTGCTTGCAGGTGCTTTCTTACACCCTTGAGCATGGCTGATTATGATTGGAGGGCTTGGTCCTCATAAGTGTTAAGTCCAATGCTTGAGTTATAGCTGCTTGATTGCATGTTTGTTCTTTCAACTAATCTTTATTTTATAAGGTTTACGATTTTATTTTATTTTAAATTATAATTTGTAACTAGAATTAAGTTAGAGTCATGAGATTTTGAATGAGCAATGGCTAGAAGGCATAGACTTGAGAGGCTCTAAGAAGCTTGAATCATCTCTACCATAAAGATGAAGATGAAGATATGAAGACCCCCACAAGCTACCCTTCCTAGTTCTAGGTCATGTTGTATAAGGGTAGAGCTTAGTTGCACAATTTTCAATGCTTTTGATCGTTATGTATGTATGTATATATATATATATATATATACAAATAATGTTTACTCTATATTGTACACTAGAACTACTTGCATTTTCTAGGGTTTCTTTTCATGATGATGCTTGATTGCATGTAAGCCTAGACCTTTTGTTAGGCTCTTACGAAATTAAAATTTTCTACTCAATTAAAAATAATAAACTCATAACCTAAACTAAGCAATTTATAAACAATCACATTTAAGCCTTAAGCATAAAAACTAAATGTTGACCTCATTTTTGGATGAGGTTGACATCAATCTCAGTAATTAGGATCTTTAATGTTAGATTAGGAGCTTTTTAATTATACACTTAATAACTAAGTGCATAACCAAACCAAAATTATTTAAGAAAAAATTAAAAATAAATCTAAAATCAAAATAAAAGTTTAAACCAAACACCTTAGGATGATAGCTTAGATCAGCATAGTGTACCCTTTTGAACTTGACCTAATCAAATTAGACTAGGTGAACCAAATCAAATCCAAACTTAATAAAATTCAACAAAAATTAAACCTAAACACATCTAAATTGAAATCTAAATTCATTTAAGCCTAGATTAGGGTAATTGGCATAGTTGACTTAATTGAGTTATTCTTTAGGCTCAAAATCATCTAAGTTCAAATTAAATTAAATTAAATTAAACTGGACATACAAAATTATTTTACAAAAATAATGAACATAAAACTAAATTTAGATGGAGTTCAAAGTGGCTAATTGGGTCATTTGACATGAGTCGACCCATGTGAGCCCCACCAAGTCAAAAGTCAACCAATCAAAAATTGGCCAAATTGAGTTACCTCAAAGACTCAAAATTATTAAATGGATATAATAGAACATAAATATAAATAAATCTTAATACAATAAGGGATCAAAAGATTTAATCGGGTCACTTAATCCAAGTTAACCTAAATGGACCCTATTGAGCCAAGACTCAAATTAAACTGAAATTAATTCAAGTTAAATATCTCAAAATACTTTAAAATCATATTTAAATAGAATTCAACCTTTTTTAAGTTTAATCTCACTAGTTTGGTCATTTATCATAAGTGAACCAAATTTAATCCATTAAGCCCAATTAGGTCAATTGGGTCAAACGCAAAATCAATTTCAAACTAATTGAAATCAATTGCTCTAAATCATCAAAAACACTTAATTAAACTTGATCAAAGTTTATACACACTTTGATTGAGTCGAAATGGCCATTTGAGTCAATTGAACACAATTTAACTCATTCGAGTCAACATAGGTCAATTTTGGCTAAAATCAAAATCAAGCTTAAATCAATTGAAACTAATCAAATGCAAAAATAAGAAATAAATAGTCAAATATAAATTAACTTTAATCTAAATTAAGAAATAGCTAATTAGGCTAAGAAAACCAATGACCCATTTGTATCAAATGAATCAAACTTAGCCAAAAACTAGGTCAAACTCACATAAGACTTCAATCAATTGATCCCAATCCTTCAATAATAGATTCTATATAATTTTAATATAATTATAAAGTTTTAAAAAAAATCAAATTGAATCATACAAGCCAACCAAAGACACTTGAGTTAACTTGGATTGAGTCAAACTCAAAAATCAAGCCATAAAGTCTAAATTGGACTTTAGTAAACCAAATTCAAATTATTCTTCTACGTGTGGATAGATTTTATAGCCTTCAAAGGTTGGATAGGGAGTCAAGGGGGAGGAGTTAATGGAGAAGGAAAGAAAAAAAATGCCAAGATATATGCATGGAGCCAAAGAAGCTCTTCTTCATCCATTATCCCCCAACCTTCAATTTAATTGACTTGAGCTCATCTCAATCAATTGCAAACCTCTAAAAGGAAATTTTGAAACTTCCAAATCATTCATGGCTAGCTAAAAAAACACCATCTTCCATGGAAGCTCTCGCATGAACAAGGAAGAGGAGTGATCATCATATTATGCACACCCACACTTTCTAGAGAGAAGAGGGAGTGATGCTAAGCCCTTCCCCAGGCCTCTCAACACTTACAAGCCAAAAATAGTCCACAACTAGTAGAAATAGTGTCAACCACATATGAAAGTGGCGGAGGAGCATTCTTTCCCCAAAATTTATCATCCCTACACATTCCAAGGGTGAAGACAAACGTACATAACCACATGATTATGAGAGTCTCTCATTGCCAACAATCTAGAGTTTGACTGAAGACAATAATTATCGCTCTAAAAAAATACCTTTATGGATGTGCTCTTCAATCTTTATGGGATGGGTAGGAGTATATTTTTCATGAGGCAGATTGATATATATTCAACTGATTTTTCTTAATATTTAGGTTAAGGTTTATCTTGATATGGGCTGTACTTTCTATGGATGCAAGCCTTCATAGTTAATTACCTCTCTTATCAAAATAAGAGAGCACTCTTGATTAAGGTTTAGAAATAAACATATCTATTTGATAGGTAATCAATGTATTAGAGGTGTGTGTGGCATCGATGGCTATCTTATGGGAAATATGAGTGTAATCTCGATCAAGATCCTTTGGTTCCATCATCCTGAGATTGCGTTATTCCATCCTATCAACATTAGAGGGACATAACCATAATATCTAGAGAATCTGATTAATAGCCATGGGTTGCCTCATTTGTATCTCGATTAGACTTAGAATTTTAGTGTAAGTGGTACAAGAGTGTTCATGTAGTGAACAAATTATGAGGTGTTCGCATGACGAGCAGGTAGATGTTCATATTGTGAACGAATATAAGGATATTCTTATATCTCTTTAGAGTTGTCCACATGATGGACATATATGAGTTTATTCACATGGCAAATAAATTATGGAGTGTTCACATGGCGAACGAAGGTGGCTGGACTTACATCACTTAAGAATGCCAAAAATCATTGTTGTCCACATGGTAGATGTATATGAATTTGTTCGCATGGTGAACAAATTATAAAATGTTCACATGACAAACAAATAAATGCTCACATGATGAACAAATAGGTTGCTAGGCTTACATCCTTTTGGGATGCCAAAAAACTAGGGTTGTCTACATGTTCGGTAGACATAGTGGTGTTTGTGTGGCAAATGAATATAAATTTTTATTTTTATTTCAAAAAAATACATAAAATCCTCATTTTTCTCAACACCTCGGTGCTAGAATCCAGTTCCATGGCGCTGCAATAGTAGAGCTCAGTGCTTATGTGGCATGACAAGGGGGAGTGTGCTGGAGGCTCAGCGCCTCGGCGCTACGTCGTGGAGCTGTTATTATTAGTCATTTGACAGTTTGAATAGTGCTATTTTTCCTTTATTTTTTCCAGGATTTTGCCCTCTAGTAACATTAGTGAGGTTAGGGGGTTCTAGATCTATATTGGGAAGGTTATTTTTAAATCAATTTATAATATGCTGAAGGGGAGCACTTCTATTGGGTACGACCACCCTTTTCATAATTTTGGTTTGTGTGTAGCATTGGGTGTGGTAAGGGGGGTTGATGAGGAGGTACTCTTTTAGAAGGCTCCTCTAATGAAGAGGGTGATCGGGGGAGTTCGAGAATAGATTTGAAGTTAGAGAGAGTTCATGCCCTCCCCAATCTAGATCCCAAACTCTTAAGTTCTTGGTCAAGCAAGTTGAGAGCTCGACTGCAAGGTGTAGGACTTGCAGAAGTGGGCAGATAAGAGTAGTCGTTGGCAAGAGATGCTGGAACACAAATTTGATCATCACATAGATCAACAACAGATGAAATTCTCCTACATGGCCTAGTTCAATACTGCATTGGTGAACATATTTCAGAATTGTAATCATCTAGATCCTAGCAAGGTCTCCTTCCTTACGGTGCCTCAATATCAGTCCTATGTGATTACCCCACTGATGTTAGGTACGAAGGAGGATGAAGAACAAGAATTTGAGGGTGGTGATGAGTACGACTACTAGCTTTGTCCATTAGTATTTTCTTCTTCTTTTCTTTTATTTATAAGTTATAATTTGTAATTTGTAATTTTATTTTAAAGAAATATAATTTTTCTTTTTATTATCTTTGCATTGTATGCTTGTATAAATTTTTCTTGTTTCTATTAATGCTCCATGATAAAAAAATTACACTTATATAAAAAAAATTAAATTAGGGTATAGCACCGCGACACTGGTATGGTAGCACCTCAAAGTTGCAGATAGACCAAAGGACCTGAGAGGCTGTGTCACGGTCCTATCCTGCGGCATTGTGGGATTATTGAATAATTAAGGAAATTAAGTTAATTAAAACTATAGGGTTGAAATCACATTATCTACAACAAATTATATGGTAAGATTGAAAATTTTGATTGGTCAATTTTTGAATTCAACATTTGAATAAAAGCTTATTAAAATTTAAACTATTAAAATTTAGTTAACACTTTAAACTCAAATGAATTTAAGTTAAGGTCAAAATAGATAGCAAACCAAAATACTTTTAATATGCAAATTCAAAATGCCTTGCGAACTTGAAATAGCTTAGTTTAGCTATTACAACTTAAGTGACTTATCTTTATAAGTTTCTTAAGTTAAGATTGATCATCAAATAAAAATGAATAAACCTTAATCAAAAGAAACTTAATTAAAAAATAAATTAAAATGAACAAAAATACCCCTTTGAATAATTAAATCAATTGAATTTAATAAAAATCTAAAATCATGAAATCCAATTAAACATTAGTCAAATCAATTTAAGTTTAACAAAATTTAATCAAAACATAAAATCATTAAACTCAAATAATAATGAAATCAACTCAATCAACATAAACTACATAAATCAATAAAATTTAATAAATTTAATAAATCTTTAGAGCTTAATAATCAAATTAAAGTTGAATAATAAAACTTAATTAATTTCAATTTTGAAATTAAAAGTAGACAATCACAATAAACTTAATGCAAACTCTTAATCAAATTAAAATCTAATAATCAATATAAAATGATATACAATAATCAAAATTGGATAATCCCAACAAATTTATTTTAAACCTTATTGAAATCCAATATAAACTTAAATATAAACTTCAAATCATATTATAAACTCATTAAACCATATTAAATTATTATTAAATTCAAACAAATGTTAAACTAAATTAACCAACATAAACTCAAATAAATGATCAAACTCAATAAAGTTAATAAATTTTGAAACATTAATTAAAATTATAAATAAAAAAGATGAAACTAAATATTAATCAGACCATAAGCTAATTACATTTCTAAAACCTAAATAACTTCAAAAATTAAGTGCAAAGTTAAATAAATATTAAAATAAATATTTAAATAAAATTTAAATATTAATTGAACCCTACAATAAAGCAAACTTAATCAAATTAAACATGGTAACATTCAATAATTCAAAATTTAATTGAACCATTCATAACCTACTTAAGTTGAACTCTAATTAAATAAATCAACAATTGATCAAACTAAACTTAATGCAACTAAATTAATTAAATGAAAATTCTAAAAAGAACTAATAAAAAAGCATAAAATTTTAAAAACTTAATAACTATAATTTTTTATTTCTATAGGAAAACATAAAATAAATGATATTGTTATGCAATTTTGATTTTATTGTTATCACCACCTAAAATTTTAAGTTATTATTTCATTTAAATATGATAAATTTATTTTTAGCAAAATTCTTATTAAAACACTACACTACATTTGTATTCTTACACTAGTTGATTGCATTCATACATTAGAATAAGAGACATATAATTCATTTCACTTTCATAGTAACTTTTGATATTGTTTATTTGATTTCAACTTTATCTAACGTAGTTGTTGATTATATCTATATACACTTTTATTAGCACACATAGGTTGATTATATAAGTAGGCAAGTCAAGTAGGTAGAGGAACACACAGGCTAGGACCAACATATAAAGAATCTTAAGATATGAATTATCTTTTAGATTGCTTTATCTTCTTCCATTATCAATATCATATATACTGATCTTTTATCTTAAGTTAATTCTATAACTTGGTAATGACTCTCTACCAAGTTTTAATTACCTAGATAATTCCTTCTTTTGGCTAGCATATTTCTATCCAGTTATGTCCACTTGATCGAGAAATCTAAGAGGTTAATTGTACTCATATGATATAGTCTATCCATAGTATAGGTTACTTTGTAGTTCAATATGATTGAACACTCTTGGTTTAGGCATACACATATATTTGGTCATATTCCTTCTTTTTTGAATAAATGGTTTTTGTTCAGAACTTTAATTTTTATTACACTCTAGGTACGTTGGATATATTTTCATATATTTAAAACCCTAAAATCCTCAATTATTTATAATGCTTGAATTCTCGATTCTTATGCTTAATAGTTGATAGTTTTAACTATTCCTATCATATTGATTCATTTGTAAATATACAACACTTAAATGTAATTATGATTAATTGGTTACCAATATTGAATAATATTTTATTTGATAATAAAAATATTTTAATCTTAATCATTCCTCATTTGACCATATAATAAGTGAAAAGCCTTAGGATAGCCATACTCCCAAAAATGATTTAGTTTGGTAGGTCATTAAGATCATATGAGTCAATCCTAGAATATTCTAACTTTTACCCACCCTTAAATGTTGAGGTAGTTCACAACTATTTAGCTGCCTATCATAGGAAGGATATAGTCAATCAGTTTGATGCTCGAGATGATGTTACTTTAAAGACAACTAGGATTTATATTATATATAATTTTTTCTATAATATGCAAAACTATTATGTTATTTATTATTTTAGGTTAGAGATATTTATTGCATGTGCCCACTATATGAGTATTGCTTCTTAATTTTATTTTTATAAGGGTTGTGCATTAATATATAAATACTATAGCATTATATATGATTTAATTATGATTCTATGATTCCAGTGTGTTGTGATAGCTCTATTTTATTCTATGAAATATATGCTTCACTATTTTTTTAAAAAAATAATATGTATAATGAAATATAAGCATAATTTCTAGACTTTGTATTTGCCGATCCATATCCTGATGAATAGCTATATAATCTAATCCAAAAGAAAGAATCAATAGTAGAGAGAAATTGATACATATAAATTATTATTTAAATTATCTGAGCTAAGTGAATAGAACTTGGCTACTCTTAATTTATATTTATTTTGAGCATATATAAGCATATTGACCAGATGACTAGCATATCATATATTTTTTTTGCAACCATCATAATATAGTGATTGTTCATGTTTACTCTATCTATGTTATATTTTTATTTTCTTATTATATTGTGATTGTATGTACTATAAATGATTTTACGCTAAGCTCATTTATAAAATATTTAAATTTGCTTTTGCCTTCTTATGTGTCCTGGAAGAATTATGAGATGGAGCTAGTCAATGTTGAAAACCTCAAAGTGTTAATTCACTTTTCATAACATTTCTAAGTCAAATATAGAATAGATTTCTTTCTCTCTTAATATTAGATAACATACATTGAATATCAAATCTATTATGGTAGATCTCTAGTTACATATGATTTTAATTACACCTAAACAATTTAGTCTTAGTACATTAAAAATGGCATCTTGACCCAAATAAAATTATAAGTTAAAAGTTGAGTAGCACTAGTTATATATAGCAATGCTATTTTAATAAATTTCTTTTTGTAGGTGTTTCTCTCTCTCTCTCTCTTTCTCTCCCTCTCTCTATATATATATATATATATATATATATATATATATATATATATAATTACAACCTTCTATACAAATTATAAGTTTTAGAAATGCTTAATTTTCCTTCTTTGGTTCTACGTCATAAGATCAACTTTAAAGATACAATTCATGCTTGCTCATAAGTATATTATAGCTAAGTTGGATTGACTATTTTCTTAAGCTAAATGATATTGAGCTTGCCTGTGATAATGGATTTATAAAATCCAAATTAAAGTTTTACAATTTCATTGACTTCTTTCTCTAACCCAAAGCACATCATATTTTTATTAAGTATTTAGTGATTAAGTGATTATTATCATATATGATTAATGTATATTAGACTATCATCTCACTTGATTATGGTGATTTACCCTTTGCCTTATGAATCGATACATTGTATATGGACTACTCTTTTAGTGATTAAGTGATTATTATCATATATGATTAATGTATATTATACTATCATCTCACTTGATTATTGTGATTTACCCTTTGCCTTATGAATCGATACATTGTATATGGACTACTATTTTAGGGTAATAATTAGTTAATCAAGAGTCCTTATCAAACCCAATCAAATAAAAAATGAATAAAGATATATTTTCACTTATCAAAAGTTTCTCTTGGAGAAGAACTCGAGTATATTTAATCAAAGGGAGCCTAGTTCATTTAGGATATTGAGGAACACACATTCTCTTGAATCTTTTAATTAACTCGATATATCTTTAAGCATATATTTTTCTTGAGTTAAGATGAGGTGGTGACTCTACCACAATTATCTTCTCATATGCTTTTGTGAAATATTTTATGTGAAGTTTATATCATCATCTGTCCCAACAATAAAATAGAAATAGAGAAATTTATATTTTTAATCAAAATATTAAAACATTAAAATATCAATAAATTATATTTGTATTGTAACAAATTTTAATTAATTTCTTGGTAGGAGTTATTAAAAATTTTGAGCAAACACAGCTACATAAATTTGGGCATATGCCTGAATGGATTATACATGAAATATGAGCCGGATGAAGAAGTTTGATGAATGTTAAATAAAGAAAACGACATAAAATGAAAATGTGACTCTAATAACATAGGTTTGGTCGTCTGTCTCCATACTAATAGTTTTGTTCCAAACATAGAGCATATGTAGATAAATAATGATAAGTATATATATATATATATATATATATATATATATATATATATATATATATATATATATATGCATTTAACTTTATTTATATTTTAATTAATTTATTTTATATTTTGGACAGAAAAACCTCATTAGAAGTGATCATATTAGAAAATTTGTCAAAGGAAAAAAAAAATGTTAACGAATAATGTCCTGTATGTATAGACGTCGGTATCAGCAAATAATGTTGAAGTAGTAGCTGCCTTCTTTGAATAATTTGTTGACACGGAGAAGACGATTTATGACGCTTAGAATCCCTTGCAAGATTGAGCATTTCATGAGAACAGTGGATGAGATTTGCGGGGGTAGATGACAATTGACAACTCTTGTATGCATGCCTTGTTTTCAAGCTTCTTGATGCACTGTAAAATTTATTTCAACCAATTTTTATTGTCAATGTTGTTGCAAAGAGAAGTTACAGTGATCAGATTTTTCATAAATTGGAACATCTACTATCCTGAGGTTTTATTTTTAACAAATTTCATTTTAAATATCATATATTTCTAAACAATCAGGACAAATTTTTTAAAAAACGGCACATTAAAAAAAAAAAAACAGAACAAGAGTAATCGCCTTTACATTCGCGATTTGCCCTGCCAGTGGGCGGGATTTATGGAAAATATCGGTGATCGCTTTAAATTGCTGATTTGTCCCACCACTGCACCACAGATGGAACGTGCGGAAATTGCCTTTGCAATGGCAAATTGGTTTACTTTTTTAAGGCAAGCCCTTATGCCTGAAATGACCACTTAAATCCCGCCCTTTTCCTAACGACCTCCAAACTCTCTTACTTCTTCTCCAAACCTACTTTTTTGGTTCCAAAAGAATGTCCTAATCTATTAAAAATGATGATCAGTTAATTCAATAGTCGATAAAGCTCAAAAATACACTATAATTTAAAAAATCAAATCCTAAACTTTTATTAAAATCAAAACAAACACAAATATAACGTAATTACACCCAACCCCTATATAGGGGAGTTTAGTTCAAGGTAAAAGAAAAGAAATGAACATGAGTACAATAACAAAATAGAGTTGGAAAGATAAAACTCAGGTAGAAAATGCTAAGAATATCTTCTTCTTCGCCTGGCCTTTTTACTATTATGATCACCTTATTAGCCACTTCAAAAAGCTTAAAAAAGATTCCACAAAACACTTCTCTTAGATTCCTCAAAGGAATGAGACATTTTTTAGAATTATGTTTAAACAAGTCTCCAAATTCATTAATAAGATTTGCTTAAATAGGTCTACATGAAACCTTCCTAGTAGGCTTGAAGTGTAGGTAAATCTAGGGTAAAATGTAGTAGCCAGCTAGCTCTTTAGGATCGCACCGCACCATGTTCTCTATCTTGTACACAATACAAATTTTGGGTATAGTATCAAGTTCGTCTTAAAATTGCACCTAAGATTTGGATCTAGCGCCCATGCATCGACTTCTCTATAACTAAACTTGGGATTAGGGTGCTTAGGAACTAGTGTTGATGCCTAGGCAATGTCTTTTCTGTCATTTTCCTACACTATGATGCCTAGGCATTTTGTTAAGCTTCAAGCATCAATTGATCCCTAAATGGTGATTATTTTTCTCTCAAACTACTCCAGGTGTTTCTCCACATGATTTTAAGCATAATTGATGCATTTTACTTTTTTTTGTAATAGTGGTTTTATAGAAATTCAAAATTCAAAGAAGAAGTGCCACAAAATTCTTAAATGTACATAAAAATTGTAAAATTGAAGACCAAAATAGGAAAAATCATATATATATATATATATATACACTCATCCTAGAGTAAAATCAAATACACAACAAAATGATAATCACGAACATCAAGCAAGGTTAGCCTAAGCTTGGTTTAAATGCTATTTTATTATAAAAATATATTGTTTTGTTACTGAATTGTATTATCTATCAATCTCAACTAACTATCTCAATGTTCTTAAGTTTATTATTATTTAAAAGACTCTATTGAACTATATATTGCACATTAACTTATCTTAAATGATAAAATAATGATGCATATTTGGTGTAGACATTTACATATTTTATAAAATCAAGTTTATCATTAAGTAGGCAAATTTTTAATTAGACCGACAATATACTCACATCCATGCCTTGAAGAATTTATTATTTGGTGTATACACTTAAATAAATTTTTGTAAGCCTTAGTTCTACTTTTTTGTAGATGTAGACACACATCCCTTATTTTTCTTACTTTCTAGGTGTAGATTCAAAACTCTCTTTTTTTATGTTGGAGACGCCTAACTAACTTTATCTTTTTTTTATTATTTATCTCTTGCTACTTTTGATTATCAATATACAATCATTCAATAAAAAAAATCAATTTATGTTGTGAGTTTTATAGTGTATTACTAAGTTCCTACTAGCTTAGCTTATTTTTATAAGCAATGTATACAGTTACACACAAACATGACCAATAATACTATATCTAACACAATTTAATATGCTACATATAACTCAAAAATATGTTATTTTGCGAGGTCGTTTGTTGTTCAATTTGTAAACAAAGTAAATGCAGTGATTTTAACTTTTTTGGTGTTAGGCATGCTACAAAGTAAAATTTTCATAGTAATGTAATGTATTTAGAATACATTACAATGGTTTTGGTGTATGAATTCGATTTGTGAATTCCAAATATAACCGATGTAAAGTGTTATGACCGCCGCCCGACATTGCCACTTTCGCCGGCCATAGCCGCTGCATCGCCGCCACCATCGGCCGGCTGGTCTCCACCGTCTGCCGTCACCGCCGATCACTGGTCTCCGCCATCGCCTGATGCCGCTTGCCACCACCCGCCACCGCCGGCCACCGGTCATCGCCGCCACCACCACCACCGTTCACAACCGCAAGAATACTTTACATTACATTTATTTTATCCAAAAAAAACTCATGTATTTATAGAGTTTTCAACCAAAGAACCCTAAAGTAATCCAAATATACTGCATTTCTTTTACACTACATTCCTTTTATAATGTATTCCTTTTACACTGTATTTCTTTTCAGAACCAAGTTAATTAAAGAATAGCACTATACTTAGCAATTTTAATCTCAATACTTTATTATTGTTCATAAATAATCAATCTTATTTATCTAACGCATATTACATATAAAACTTTTCACATTTATTACCCTCATTATCCCTCTCAATGAATGAAAATTAAACATTTCAACTAATCATGAAGCAAATGAGAAAACTAAACATGAAGTAAATTGATTTAGGAAAACACTAGTCAAATTATTAAAAGCAAAAAATAGACATGATAATAGTAAACTAAAACTAATATAAAAAAAGTAAAATGCAAAAAAAATAATGTCTTATAAAAGCTCTTTAGAGTTCAATCATAAATCATAAAAATAACTAAACTACCCCCTTGCCCCCACACTTGCACTATATGTTGCCCTCAATACATTAAATTAAAAATAAAAGTAATGAATAATAAAATTAAGATATGGGACAAAAAATCCCACCAGGGTGGAGCTACTTATTATCATTATCATACTCCTATTCTACTTATTCTTCACCCTCATGGACATGTGACATGGGGTAATATTACAAAGGTTAAAATTATACATTGTTTGGTCCAACATGCTGGAGCTAATTTGAGACCATAAATATTAGGGAGGTGTTAAATTTCCCTACATAATCATAGTGAATCCTACTGCTTTTCATCAGATATTTCAAATCCGTGTTCATCCTCTAGTGCATCCTTTACTGTCGCCTCTTGATTATGTCCATATGCTATTAATCCTCTCAAAGCAGGTGCCCTAGTCTTATGCTCTTGAAACTAAGTGTCTCTTTGGCTCTTATGGCTTTGGCCAATCTTCATACTTGGAGAATTTCCTTCTTTTAATTAGGTTGATGATACCTGCTCTTAGGTTTCATTTGAGTAATACTAGTTTTAGTTTGTGGGAATTAGGGTAGACCATCTCCTCAGATGCACTCATTGGCAGAAATTTTTTTGATGTTTTCATCACACAATTTCATTGAATATTTGATTCTAAAAAGTGGATGAATTCATTGTAGTCTAGGCCATTTGCCAAAAAATTAGAATACATTTCATTTTGATATATATTAAGCCAAAATATGCTTATACAAGTGAAACTAAAAGTAACTATTTATCTCGCATCAAGCATTTCTTATCCTTATCTTCTAGCACATTGGCATAAAATTCTCTAACAACTAGAATAAAAGTAGAGCCAAACTGCTTGACAAAGTTATCATCTTCTTGCAGCTAGCTTTTCAATTTGGCCTTCAGGAGCATCAAAGCCTCACTTTGAAATGCAATGTTTCTTGGAGAAGATCTTCTCAAACTTTTATATAGTGGCATACAACTAGAACTTCCTTGCATTGTAGGTTCTAGCTAGAGGGTGCCTCCTTTGTTATGCATTTGTTGTTCATGGATTTTGAGAGTAGAGGAGGGAGAGGGACAACAATGGTGTTGCTATATAGATTGAGGGTGGTTTGGAAGCCATTTCTTCCTCCAATTTATAACCTCTCCCAAGGGACATATGAGCCCCATTTTATTTTTAAAGTTTGTCCATATTTTCTAGTCATGACATGGTTTGAAATCACAATTATTTGTTGCTAGGGTCTACCTTCAAGAATCATGTCACATTATGCTTTCTTTCCTACACAAAATAATGAAATCTCATCAAATCTAGAGGTTGGTTCATGGAAGAAAATAGCTAAAAAAAAGAATCTCGCACATGTTGGTGTTAGTGCCTAGGTGCCATAGGTCCACACCTAGACATTGAGCAATTATTGATTCTAGCATGTTTTATTAGGCTAGATTGTAAGCATGGTACTTATGTGTTAGGTCTGGTGCTTTGGAGAAAGTCAAAAAAATATTATTTTTTGAATAATTAAAAGTAAACTAGATGAAGGTTGGAAATGCAACATTAAATAAAAGGAGAATAATGAAAAAAAATAACGTGGTCTCTTAATTGGTGCATGGTCTAATGTCTTCAACTTCTGTCTATTTTGCTAATCTCACGCGTGTCGGTAGCGTGTGTTTCTACAACCATTGCAAGTATGATGTTGCCTCTTTAAGTAGCCTTTCATGGTTGATTGAACAACCTAAATTTGAATGATTTTAAGTAGAACCCCTTAGTGAGGACTTTAATTTCTTCTTTATGAAGGTTAGTGTGACCTTCTTTTCTTTTTCCACTCACCTCCTTTTCCTTAACTGGGTTGTACTCCTCCTTTAGTTGTTGGATTTAATGACTCTTTTGTATTTGTTGCTACAACATTACAACTTTTTTTATTTACCTTGTGATCTTCATACACCTTGAAGATTTGAATTTCATTGTTTTTTTAAGTTATAATTCCCATTTTGAAATATTAGTTTGAGCTTATCTTGTGGCTAAGAATGGTCATTCCAGGATGGGTAGGTACTTAGTAGCATAATTATCATTCATATCAACTATAAAATTTATGTTGGCTTCTAAGTCACTCAGTGAATTCTTAAATGATTTTCCTCTTATGGCATAGAGTATGGTGAAGTTACTTGGATCTTTTCTCTTTATAGGAAACTTCCTTTCTAGCATGGTAGGGCAGTAATCAGCTAGTGCCACTATCTTATGATCTTCTAACCACCTTTACTAAGCTAAAATTTTCTTTATGAAATTTACATAGCTAGGCTCTATTCCAAGGCATCTACAAAAGATAATTTGAAATTATAAACAAATAATTTGGAATTATTTACAATTTTTTTCAAATTAATAACTTAAAATTTTATTTCTAAAGGAAAATATAAAATAATAATATTACTACGCAATATCATTTAAATATTTTCATTTTCCAAATATTAAGTTAGTATTCGATTTAATTGTGACAATTTTTTATATAAAAAATCTCATTAAAATACTGCATTGAACTAGTGTACTTGGACTCTTGATTTTATTTATGTGTTATACTAGGAGATATATAACTCATTTCGCTATTATAATATTTTTTGATCTACTTTATTTATTTTAGCCTGATATAACATTGGGTTGATTATATTAATTAACCATTTATAAACTTAAGTTGATTATATAAGTATGTAAGCTAAGCTAGTTGGGGAACAGTATTAAGGACTAAATCACACAAAATCTTAAGATGTTGATTATCCACTGAATTGCTTTATTAGCTTGCATTATCAATAGTACACATACAGATCCTTTCTCTTAAGTTAATTTTATAATTTTCTATTACATTCTCTACCATGTTTTAAATACTTAGTTAATACTTTTAGCAGAGTAGCTTAGTTGTGTCAGCCTCCTTCTTATAGCCAACACATTTTCTATCCATTTATACATGCTTGATTGAGAAAATCCTATAAGCTAATCTTACTCCTATGACTTAATTCATTTATGGTATATTATATTCTTATAACTATACTAATATTTAATATCTAATTTAGTTTTGTCAATACCACTTATAATCATATTCTAACCTGATTAGGTCATACCTTTTTGTTAAAGCCATTCTATTCAATCACACCTTGTAATTAAATACTATTGGTTTTAAGCATGCACCTATACGTGCTATCGTATTCTACTTATTTGTTGAAATGGTTCTTATTTAAAACTTTATTTTACACTCTAAATATTTTAAATATTTATAACTAGAAGATCGAAATTTTTTATCTTCAAGTATTCATACTCTCTTGAACACTTGAATTTTGTATTGATAATTGATAGTTTCAGCTATCCCCATCATGTTGATGCGTTTGCAAGTATACAAAGTGATGTCACACTTTAAGCTAGGATACATCTCATTAGAATAAATGATTAACTTTGATTACAATTAATATGTTATTAATATTAGAAGATATTTCATATAATAATAAAAATTATTTATTTATAGTCATACCTTATATGACTATTTAAAAAGTTTAATTATCTAAAAGCCTATTACTTCAATTGATAATAAAGTAATAAACTTTAGGATATTCATACTTCCATAAATGATTAAATTTGACAAGTTATCATGGTCATATGTGTCAACCCCATAATACATTGATTTTATACACACTTAGATATTGTGAATAGGATGGATTTAGTCAACCCTTTAGCTATTTAGCATAAGATGGATTTAGTCAACTTATTTTGATATGCAAATCCTTTAATGCTCAGGATAAGGATGCCTTGAGTGTGAATAGGGCTCGATATTATTTATGATGTTTTCTCTGATATGTTGCACTGCTATGTTATTTTACTTCTTTAGGTTAGAGATATTTTCTTTACAAACATTTAGCATACAACTATTATTTTTATTTTTATGTTTATAGGGGCCATGCATCAATATATAAATGCAATGATGTTATATATAATTTTATCTGTGATTTTATGTTGTTGAGTGCAATGATGGAACAATTTAGTTCTAGAATATATATTTCACTACATTTTAAAAATTTTATGTGTACAAAAAAATTGTAAACATAATTTACTGATTATACAAGCCGATACATTTCCTAATGAACTAGTACATAATTTGGACTATGAGAAAGGACCAAGTAGAGATAAATTATTACTTATACTTCATTATTTAAATTATCCAAATTTGTTGAGTAAGACATGACTACTTTTTTTTTCATTTTTATTTTGAGTATGTATAAATTGATTACCCACCTGCACCAACATATTACATATATTTTTACAACCATCATGCCACAATGATTGTTCATGTTTTTATTTTATTATTGTAATATGATTGTCTAGGATATTGATGACTTCATGTTAGTCTAGTAGGATAAAATATTCTTATTGACTTTAATAAATGATAATTACACTTAAAATTTACCAAGAAAATAATATTTATTGGAGAAAGTACATTTTGGGGCAATCTAACAATCAAAACCTGCACTATTGATGCATTGTTTTATGATATAGTTATCTCAATCAAGTAATAGATGTCTTTCTCATTTAATGATAGATAACTTGCATTGTAACTCTTAAGGTAGAGGCTTAGTTAGGCCGAGTTTTAATTATGCTTAAAGAGTCTAGTCTTAATACACTATAAAGTTATAGCCTAATCTAAACATGATTATAAGTCTAAAGTTGGGTAGTTTTAATTATGTATGATAGGGCTATCTCAAATTGTTTTCTTTCTATAGCATTTCTTACTTATGTATAGATTATAAGTCGTACATTTTTGCAACTTTTTTAAAAATTTATCAATTTAGGAAATGCTTAGTTTCTCTTCCATGACTTGAGGTCATGAGATCAAATATAAATGATGTAATTCATAGTTGTTGATAAAATATTTTTTAGCTAGATTGTGTTGACAACCTTCTCAAACTAAGTAACCTTGAGCTTGATAGCTTGGGATGATAAATCTAAAAAATTCAAACTAAACTTTCTTTATTTTTTTCTTAAACTTCCTTACCCATTAACCACCTTGTCTCCTTGAGCCCATCGTACTTATTGTCAAGTCTTTGATGATTTCATAATTATTATCATATAAACTTTGTATATATTAGACAATTATCTCACTTAGTTATGATGGTTCACCATCTACCTTGTAGAATGATACAAAATATATGGACAACTCTATGAGGTTCATAATTAGTTCATCAAGAGTCTTCCTTATCAAACAAAATCAAATAAAAATATGTTTTCACTTATCAAAAGTTTCACTTGTAGGTATCATTGAATGTAATTAACTAAAGGGAGCATACTCTATATAAGATGTTGAGTAACCTAGATTCTCTTTAATCTTTTATTAACTTAATGATATGTCCTCAAAGAAATATTTGTCATGAGTTCACATGAGAGGTGATGACTTTACTATAATCCTCTTCTCATCTCCTCTTATGAAATGGTTTACATAATCCTTGCCTAGATTAAAATACATATCATAAATGTTTTTATTAAAAAAATACAAATTTAAAATATCAATAAACAAATTTAATTGATTTCTTGGTATTATAATTGAATCATTTAAAAATTGTGGAAAAGCTACTCAACATGCTTGTGTGATAAATTTATTAATATTAATAAATTTGGGCATGTGCTTGTGTGGATTGTGTATGGAATATGGGCTGGGTGAGGATGTTAGAAGAATGTGAAAAAGAGAAAACAAAATAAAATAAAATTGTGCTTCAAATTATAAAGGCTTAATCATCTCTCTCAAGTTTAGTAGTTTAGTTCTACAGAGAGCATGTGCGAAGGACAATAAGGGAAATTTTTATATGCATTTTATTTTATTTTATTTATTTTATAATTTTTTTGAAATATAAAATATAAAATAAAATGACCCTTTCATAATAAAGCCACACTCACATCCGTCAAGATAAGTAGTCCAACAAAAGGAGAATAATATATCATATAATGTTTTGGTAAATATGAATATTTGGAACTCTCCTCTTCACCATAACATGAGACATATCCCCAATAATATAATTCTTTATAATTGAAAGTCTGCATTCTTTGATTATAAGAAAGTGTGAATCTTTTTAATTAAAATTTTGATTTAAACTTAAAAATAATTTCATGTGGTTATTTTAAGTTTTTATCCTAAGCTTCTAAATTAAAATTTCATTTGCAGTTATTTTTACTTCCTATAAATTATAGACATAAATTTCTTTATAAATGATGAAAGAAAATGATCTAATGGTGAATTAGCAGCTGCCTTTGAATAATTTATAGGCATGGATAACACGATTTATGACGCCAGGGACGCTTTGCCTACGCGACCGGTTGAGTTCACCGTTGAACACAATTTTTCAATATAGCGTTTCCTATCGCTTACACATGTGACTACATGAGAAAACATTGAGCTCTGCAGTTTGAAACGTCACCATACCTCCTCCTTGTACATATAAGCATTTCATCGCCTTTGCAATATCAGAAAAGCTACACACATATAACCATATTTTTACATAGTTCAGCGCGCAGCAATATCTTAGCTTGTTGAAGAAGAAATCATGAAAGCAACAAGGAGAAGCGTACACGTGCTGAGCGGCGAGGGACGTTCGTCGCCGCCACGAGGCTATGTGCCGGTTGTTGTTGGAGACTACGATGATGACGGGGATACGGAGAGGTTCTTTCTAAATGTAAAGCTGCTAAAAGATCCATGCATTATGGAGCTCCTCGAGATGGCGGCTGAAGAGTTTGGTTACAGGCAAGAGGGTGCGCTAAGAATCCCTTGCAGGATTGAGCATTTCATGAGAACAGTGGATGAGATTTGCTGGGGTAGATGACAACTCTTGTATGCATGCCTTATTTTCAAGCTTCTTGATTTATTGTAAAATTTATATCAACCATTCTTTCTTGTTAATGTTGCTGTAAAGAGAAGTTACTGTAATCAGATTTTTCATTAATTGGAACATCTACTATCAAGGGGTCTTGATAGTAGATATGATAAAAACTTAGAATGCTGGTAGATATAAGATTATTCGTTGTAAACTTGATTGAATTATGATTAGATAATGAACAAATTTTTTTTAAACCTTCTTCAAAGAATATCAAAAACATGATCAAATATAGACTTATGATTGTTAAAGATGAATTAAAGCTAGTTCTATCACTGTTTAAGGGTGTTTCCATCATATTCAATCATTATAATCTCTTATATTCTACCATGTTTTATTTGCTACATTGTAGTTGGTATGTTGTTATTATGTTGTACCTACTATGTTGTTATATTAAATCTCTTATAATTTGTTGGATTATAAATATTGTGTGCTACATTATATCCCATATTCACATTTGAACCTTTTTAGAATAATGTTTGAAAACAGATAGCACATAATTTAAGTATGATTTGATTAAGGTTCAACATAATTTATTATGGACATAAACCTTGCTACTCTATAGTTTGAATCATATTTTATTACTATCAATTTTTTTGCTGAAAAATCAATTGTCAAATTTGGCAGAATCCACTAGATGCAAACTATTATGAAAGTTATTGTGATAGCTATAAGCATTATTTTAAATGGAGACACCAAAATTTTGTCAAAAATTTTCTTTGGAAATTTCTTAGCTTGCAAGAAATCATTTCTAGCAAGATTTTTTTTTGTGGATCATAATCTGCTAAAAATTTGTCAAAAATCAAATTATCAAAGGATTTCATTAAAATTTTGTCTATTTTTTCACTAAAAATGTATATTATCTTGTTGACCTCAATTTTGGAGTGAGCTCCCAACTTCCTTATCATAGAACTAGGACTCTTATAGACACTAAGAGTTTCTTAGTCTTAAGACACTTCTAGTGATTAGGTGAACACTTAACCTAACCCTAGAGACTTAGAAGAGTTAGCCATAGGGATAAGTTGTGCCTTAAGAAATTTAGGAGGACTTGCCTACCTTGTAGCCCAAACCAAATCCTTGTTTCCTTCTTCCAAATCAAATCTCAAATTCAAATACAAATTCCAAAATCAAATCCAATTATCAAATGATAGAAACTCATGATTAAATTCAAACTCCAAATCCCTTCCTAAGCCCATTGATTTTATCCTTAACCAAATTCAAATCAATCCTAATCCAACTAATTTTCTCAATTATCAAATTCAATCTCCAATCAAATTTTAAATCATAAATCTAATCCAACTATAAAATGATTGAAACCCAAATCAAATCGAATTCCCAATTTTAGCCCTTTTAGCCAAATTCTTGAACTTAGCTAAATGATACCCAAACCAATTCAAAATTCATGGATTTCTTCTTGATTCAATCATTCCTACAATCATTGACCTAAATATAAACATAAACCATCATTATCAAACCAAATCCAAGCTAACCCAAATCAAACCCAAGTTAGCCCTTTTGACTTGAAATTATCATATGAACCAAAACCTATTTGGCTCCAAACCACTTGCAATTGCATTTCAATCCTAGGCTAATGTGTGAGTTCAACTAAACTTGAATCAAGCGTTAACCCATTTAGGCTCACTTGACCCAAAGTGGCCTAAAGGAACATTTTAAGCCAAGTTCTAACCCAACCTGGGAATGAACTAAGCTCATCCAAACCTCACAACATAACCAACAATCACCCTAGGGTGATCAATTATCTTAAATTGGGTCAAACTAAGTCATACCTAGCCTTTGACCAAGTCAACATTTAGCCAAAATGAAACCCAAACTAACTAAAATTCATCATATGCTAAATTGACTAAAACCATTAATTCAAATCCACTCATAATCACTTATTGAAGTTGACCAAAATCATAATTGAGCCAGAGTTGACCAATTGGTCAACTTGACCCAACCTAGCCCAAATTGACCTAAATGGTCAAATTAAATCCAAATTAAACCAAACCAAAGCTACAATCATTTTCAATTAGCCAATTGAAATTGACTCAACACCTAACCCAACCCAATTTGGTCAAATTGATCAAATTGGTCAACTTGACCCATTTGACATCTATGAACCCAAATGAGCCATAATCAAATCCAAAGCAAATTGAATCAAACCAATGACACCAATAATTGGGTCATGTGAACTTGACCCAACCCTTAGTTTACCCAATTTGACCAATTGGTCAACTTGACTAACTAACCTAATTTGACCTAAATAGGTCAAATCGCCAAATCAAATTAAATAAACTCCCAACCACTTGAAATTTGGGCTAACCTACTTTTGACCCATTTCAAATCTGCCCAAATCAAGCCCATAGCAAAATCACTATTTAGCCCTTGGGTTTAGGGCATCCAATGAGATAAGACACATGCACATTAGGTCATTTTCTCCCCTTAACCACTTGACACCCATTCATCGGTCCACTTAGGCACCTAGGACCATGGTTGACACTGGGTTCCCATGACTCATGGAGAGGTGAAATCACCTCCCCATTCCCATTGAAACACTTGGAAAGCCATAATACACCCACTACTCCCATGGCAGCCACTCTCACACCCGCCTCCACTCAAAGGAAGCCAGCTAACATGATTCTCAGCCCAAATTGAGCTTCCCATCTAAACCATTGATCCAAAAAGCCAAAATAACCATTGTCGTCTGATCCAAGGAATGAGGGGGTATACCCCCTCATTCTCACTCGCACTCACACACTCACACTCGATTTAACCCCAACAGCCAAGGAGAGAGATCTCAGAGCAATTTCCAAGGCTTCTTGAGCTCCCCAAAATCCTCATTCTTGATTTTACGTGAAATCAAAATAGGGGAGGTCACCTCTGATTTCCATTTGCTCAAACATCTACCAAAGTGTAATTAACTTTG
Organism: Cymbidium sinense; assembly: GCA_021442155.1. Taxonomy (NCBI): domain Eukaryota; kingdom Viridiplantae; phylum Streptophyta; class Magnoliopsida; order Asparagales; family Orchidaceae; genus Cymbidium; species Cymbidium sinense. Next base: position 88,945,128 of record CM038225.1, read on the forward strand.
TACAAACCTTCCTTTGAGCTAAATGGGCAAGGATGAATCGTTTCCCATCGCCTCGACTACTGGAAGTAGGAGTTTGACCAAGATCGATCAACTATGCCTCGTGCATTGGTTTTCCAAGCAAACTATACCAAATCAAAGCTTGTGTGGCTCAACAGGGCTTCATTTTTACCAAATGAAGCTTCCTCAATCGTTGGAACCACTGGTCACAAGCTCTAGTGAGCTATGCCATTAAAATTGATCGTTGAATTATGATAGCTCAGTCTATTGTGAAAGAAAGTGTTTTCCACCATTGGATTGCTTTATTTTGCTTCCCCAAAGGTGTCAGATTGATGTCATCTCCATTTGAGCTCGAGTGAGCTTAGATCGAGCGATGATTGATCGACATAGCCATCTCGAAAAGGAGATAGATCAGCATCATTCATTCTTTTGTGATCGAATGGATGGTCTTGATCTGATCACATGTAGAAATGCTCATTTACCTTTGGATCCGCGAGTTTAATCGTGGTCGTCCGATCTTCAATCAGAAAGTCCACAGAGTTACTATGTGTGCCACCATCCGAGTCAACCATTGGATGTGACAACTTAAATAGCGAATCCCATCACGCCACGTGGAAAGCTTCGCATGATTTATAAGGGGATTAAGGCTTTAAATATGATTAATTAATTTTTTTTAATCCTAAAACTTCCTAAATTCATAACTAATTCTAGAAAAGTTAAAAAAAAATACAAACTTAGGCACATTTTAAAGATAGTTTAGAGTAGAATCTAGAAAAAATATTATTAATTGATTTTGAACAGTGATTTTGGCTTATTTAAGGTTTAATTAAAAATTTAATTAGCTTAATTATTCCTTAATTAATCACCCAATTGATCTGCAACTTTCTGTAGATATTTAGGGGGATGACCTCTACCTCTTCTATTTTTTGGGATTTTATTGATTACTTAATTAGAGAAATCAATTAATTAAACCTTAATTATTTTCTTATTTTGATTAGTGATAATTAGTGAATGAATAGTGATTTAATTAATTAAGTAATTGCTTGAATAGTAAGGGAGCTTAGAGAAAGTGTTTGGGATACTTTTCCTAATTCATTTCCAAGTTTCCTTCACTCTTTGAAATTTAATTAGTTAATGATTAATGATGTAACTAATTGCTCAATTAATTAATTAATCTTTAAGATAAAAAAATATAATCTAATTGAATGTTTAAAGTTACTTAGAGTTAAGGATTGAGGCCTTGCCCTTAATCCCTTTCCCTAAGTTAATTTCATCATTCTAATCAAAATATAATCAAAGAATTCAATCAATTAATTAACGAACTTGATTAACACAATATAAAATTCACTTCATACCCAAGCTCTAATCTTGGGTAGCTCTTTGGGAGTTCAATAAACCAAAGTGGGAGATAATGAAATTTTTAGCTCTGCATGTGAAAATTATGTAGTTAAGTGAGATCCCTTAAGCCTAATCAACTTTTAATCATGAGAAATTGCATTAGGCCCATTTCAATTCTAGAGCATTGCAAATTTACTTTTCATGTGGTTGCATATCATATTGGCTCATTATTAATTAGTTAATTAACTTAAGATGATGTAGGTTAATTAATTTTTAATTCCTAACCTAACCAATTACTTCTTCATTAAACCAAATTAACTCACATATGGGGAATTAGATTAGGATCAGCAAACGTCTTTCATTTCCTAAATCAAATCAAACTCAAAACTAAAAATGTCATTTAAGAACTTTGGTTTATTTTAAGTAGCCTTATTTAATATGATTGTCCTTAGAAATTAATTGGAATGAATGAGATCATAAAAGTGTGTTCCTTATTTCTTTCCAATCATGTTAAATGTTTCTTGCCATATATAATCATGCATTCATTTCTTTTAAAATTAACTAAATGAATTGATTTCTTTTATATCAAATTGCATGTGATGATTTAAATTTAAAATAGGTGTGGCTATTATTATTATTATTATTAAATCAAAAGTTATTTTTGAAAGCCCATAAATTAATTACAATATATGGAATGATTTTAATTACAATTATTTATAAGTTTGCATGTGTTGATAATATAATATATGCAATATGAAGCTCTCTTTCCTTATCTTATATGGATTTGCATGGGATTTATAAATGTGTAGTTCATTTGAAAAGAACACAACATTTATCTAAATCTACTTCTATTCATCTCCATGCCAAGACTTAGGAAGAATTTCATATCACATATGTAAATTATATAATCAAATCAAATATGACTTCTTGCATGACTTTTTTTTCTTTTGATTCTTTTATTCTGAACACCCTCGGCTATGATACTTTGCTCTTTAAGTAGGCTTTGCATTTACGCCGGTGTAGAACAATGGCGTCAAACTCACTTAAAACTCTTATACTTATGTATATATGATGTGACCAATGAATAAGAATCATAATCAAATAAATCAAAGATAACTTTTGCATGGGTTTTCCTATCCTTGTAGAAGCTATTTATACATTTTATATGTGAGGGCAGTTGCAGAATAGGTTTTCGCTGTGGTTTTCTAAGTTTAAATTACTTACTGTAAATTTTGCCATTGCAAAGGCATACGTTTTGTATTTGGTGGGACAAATCATCAATTTAATATCACCGATATTTTCCATACAATACCAATGTAATGTGTACTCTTGTTCTGTTTTTTTTTTTTAATGTGCCGTTTTAAAAAATTTGTCCTGATTGCATAGAAATATATGATATTTAAAAAATGAAAGTTAGAAACAAAACCTCAGGATAGTAGATGTTCCAATTTATGAAAAATATGATCACTGTAACTTCTCTTGCAACAACATTGACAATAAAATTGGTTGAAATAAATTTTACAGTGCATCAAGAAGCTTGAAAACAAGGCATGCATACAAGAGTTGTCAATTGTCATCTACCCCCGCAAATCTCATCCACTGTTCTCTTGAAATGCTCAATCTTGCAAGGGATTCTAAGCGCACCCACTTGCCTGTAACCAAACTCTTCAGCCGCCTTCTCGAGGAGCTCCATAATGCATGGATCTTTTAGCAGCTTTACATTCAGAAAGAACCTCTCCGTATCCTCGTCATCATCGTAGTCTCCAACAACAACAGGCACGTAGCCTCGTGGCGGCGACAAGCGTCCCTCACTGCTCAGCACAGGCTCGCTTCTTTTTGTTGCTGTCATGATTTCCACTTCAACAAGCTAAGATATTGCTGCGAGCTGAACTATGTATATGGTTATATGTGTGTTGCTTTTCCGATATCACAAAGGCGATGAAGTGCATATATATACGAGGTACAGTAGGCTTTCCAAACAGCAGAGCTCAATGTTTTCTGATGCAGTCAGAAAGCGTCATCGCTGATACGCTATATTGAAAAATTGTTGGTCACCTCTCACGTTGGCAAAGTGTTGGCAGCGTCATAAATCGTCTTCTCCGTGTCAACAAATTATTCAAAGAAGGCAGCTACTACTTCAACATTAGTTGCTGATACCGACGTCTATACATACAGGACATTATTCGTTAACATTTTTTTTTCCTTTGGCAAATTTTCTAATATGATCACTTCTAATGAGGTTTTTCTGTCCAAAATATAAAATAAATTAATTAAAATATAAATAAAGTTATATATATATATATATATATATATATATATATATATATATATATATATATATATATATATATATATATATATATATATATATATATATATATATATATATATACTATCATTATCTTTATACATATGCTCTATGTTTGGAACAAAACTATTAGTATGGAGACAGACGACCAAACCTATGTTATTAGAATCACATTTCATTTTATGTCGTTTTCTTTTTTTTTAACATTCATCAAACTTCTTCATCCGGCTCAAATTTATGTATATCAATAAATCTATCACACAAGCATGTTGAGCAGTGTTTGCTCAAATTTTTAATAACTCCTACAAAGAAATTAATTAAAATTTTTTACAAAACAAATATAATTTATTGAAATTTTAATGTTGTAATATTTTTGATTAAAAATATAAATTTCTCTATCTCTATTTATTGTTTGGACGAATGATGATATCAACTTCATAAAATATTTCACAAAAGCATATGAGAAGATCGTGGTAGAGTCACCACTTCATCTTAACTCAAGAAAAATATATACTTAAAGATATATCAAGTTAATTAAAAGATTCAAAAGAATGTTCCTCAATATCCTAAATGATTAAATATACCAGTACTTTTTAAAAGAAACTTTGATAAATGAAAATATATCTTTATTCATTATTTGATTGGTTTTGATAAGGACTTTTGATTAACTAATTATTACCCAAAAAAGAGTAGTCCATATACAAATAGATTCATAAGGCAAGGGTAAATCACCATAATCAAGTGATGATAGTCAATATACATTAATCATATATGATAATAATGTAATCACTAAATACTTAATAAAAAATATGATGTGCTTTGGGTAAGAGAAAGAAGTCAATGAAATTGTAAAACTTTAATTTGGATTTTAAAAATCCATTATCAAGGCAAGCTCAATATCATTTAGCTTAAGAAAATAGTCAATAACTTAGCTATAATATACTTATCAAGCATGAATTGTATATTTAAAGTTGATCTTGACCTAGCACCAAAGAAGGAAAATTAATCATTTCTAAAACTTATAATTTGTATAGAAGGTTGTAATGATGTAGGACTTATAATATATATATATATATATATATATATATATATATATATATATAGAGAAGAGAGAGAGAGAGAGAGAGAGAGAGAGAGAGAAACACCTACAAAAAAGAAATATAATAAAATAGCATTACTATATAATAACTAGTGCAATCAACTTTAAGATAATTTTATTTTGTCAAGATTTTTTAATTTACTAAGACTAAATTGTTTAGTATAAAATCATATGTAACTAGAGATCTACCATAAGAGATTTGATATTCAATGTATGATATCAATATTAAGAGAAAGAAATCTATTCTATATTTGACTTAGAAATGTTATGAAAACTGAATTAACACTTATTTTTAAATTGAGTAATCTCATAATTCCAGGATACATAAAGAAAAGCAAATTTAAAAAATTTTATAAATGAGTTAAGAAAATCATTTATAGAATACACACAATATAATAAGAAAATAAAAATATAACATAGATAGAGTAAACATGAACAATCACTATATATTTTAAAAAATATATGATATAGCCATCTGGGCAATATGTTATATATGCCCAAAATAAATATAAATTAAGATAAAGTTCTATTCATTATGATAATTTAAATAATAATTTATATGTATTATTCTCTACTATTGATTCTTTCTTTTGGAGTAGATTAATATTCATGATATGGATATAATACAAAGTCTAGAAATTATGCTTATACTATTATACATATAATAATTTTTTTAAAAAAAATAGTGAAGTTATATTTTATAGAATAAAATGGAACTCAACAATAATAATCATAGAATCACAATTAAATCATATATACTATAGTATTTATATATTAACTACAATTAAAAAAAATAAAATTAAGAAGCAATACTCATATAGTAAATGCAAAATATTTAACCTAAAATAATAAATAACATAATAGTTTTGCAAATTATAGAAAAATTATAAATATAAATCCTAGTTGTCTTAAAGTAACCTCATTAAAGCATCAAATGATTGATGTATTTCCTATGATATGAGAACTACCTCAACATTTAAGGTTAAAAGTTAGAATATTTGATTGACTATATGATCTAATGACTACCAAACTAAATCATTTTTATTATAATAATATTTCAATTTATTATGGTCAAATGAGGAATGATTATGATTAAAATATTTTTATTATGAAATAAAATATTATTCAATATTGTAATTAATCATAATTACATTTAAGTGTTTAATTTACAAATGAATCAATATGATAGAATAGTTAAAACTATCAACTATTAAGCATAAGAATCGAGAATTCAAGCATTATAAATAATTAAGGATTTTTTTAGATATATGAAAATACATCCAACTTGAGTGTAATAGAAATTGCAAAAGCATAATATTTTGAGAATACACTATTGATCTTAATTCACAATTTGAAAAGTATGAGATCATGATAATAGTATTCAATTTATCACTATGGAGATGCTATTGTTGTTGTTTACAAAAATAAAATAAAATAATATATATATATATATATATATATAAAATTATGTCCATAAAGATATATATTTGTTCTAGAAAAAATAATTTAATTAATCCATCACATACCAAGAATGATCTTAGCTATAGAATGCAATTAAAGAGGGAATAATTATCAGCCCACTTTAAATATGAGTGAGCAAAATTAATCAAAGTACTTTTCACTCACTTTTCTCCTCTACTTTTATGAGGTGCACACACTTTCTCCTAAGTTTCTCAATTTAGGTGAAGAATTCATGCTTTTTTATATAGTTTGATAAATCCCACCGTATTTGATTCGCTATAGAAACTTAGAGATTTGAAGCATCCGTGTTAATTTTCTTCTAGTGAGAGATGAAAATTATATTGATCTTATAATAAAAGAAAAAAATTTACTTATAAATAAAACATAAATTAAGAAATAAGAAAATTTCTAAGGAAATTTAAAACTCACACTCAAATTTAAATTTTCATATAACTCACATCGATATCTAATCACGTAAGAATTAAGGCACCTAACAAAAAAACCCATGGTGCCAGATCTGAGCATGTACATTCCATACCCATGTGTCATGAAATATGATTAGAATATTTGATGAAAATATGAGATTCCCATAGCATCGTGTTCAGAGGACCACTCACCTTCACTTCGCAAGTCCCACACCTTGCGCCGAAGCTCTCAACTTGCTTGACCAAGAACTTAAGAGTTTGGGATCTAGATCTGGGAGGACATGAACTCTCTCTAACTTCAAATCTATTCTCAAACTCCCCCGATCACCCTCTTCATTAGAGGAGACTTCTAAAAGAGTACCTCCTCAGCAACCCCCCTTACCACACCTAATGCTACACACAAACCAAAATTATGAAAAGGGTATACCCAAGTGCTCCCCTTCAAAGATATTATAAATTGATTTAAAAATAACCTTCCCAATATAGATCTAGAACCCCCTAACCTCACTAATGTTACTAGAGGGCAAAATCCTGGAAAAAATAAAGGCAAAATAGCACTATTCAAACAATCAAATGACTAATAATAACAGCTCCACGACGTAGCGCCGAGGCGCTGAGCCTCCAGCTCACCCGCCCCCTTGTCATGCCACAAAAGCACTGAGCTCTACTAGCCATGGAACTGGATTCTAGTGTTGAGAAAAATGATTTTATGTATTTTTTGAAATAAAAATAAAATTTATACTCATTTGCCACACAACACCACTATGTCTACCAACATGTAGACAACCCTAGTTTTTTGGCATCCCAAAAGGTTGTAAGCCTAGCAACCTATTTGTTCATCATGTGAGCATTTATTTGTTTGTCATGTGAACATTTTATAATTTGTTCACCATGCGAACAAATTCATATACATCTACCATGTGGACAACAATGATTTTTGGCATTCTTAAGTGATGTAAGTCCAGCCACCTTCGTTCGCCATGTGAACACTCCATAATTTATTTGCCATGTGAATAAACTCATATATGTCCATCATGTGGACAACTCTAATTTTTCCATTCTAAAGAGATATAAGAATATCCTTATATTCGTTCACAATATGAACATCTACCTGCTCATCATGCGAACACCTCATAATTTGTTCACTACATGAACACTCTTGTACCACTTACACTAAAATTCTAAGTCTAATCGAGATACCTGAAATGAGGCAACCCATGGCTATTAATCAGATTCTCTAGATATTATGGTTATGTCCCTCTAATGTTGATAGGATGGAATAACGCAATCTTGGGATGATGGAACCAAAGGATCTTGATCGAGATTACACTCATATTTCCCATAAGATAGTCATCGATGCTACACACCTCTAATACATTGATTACCTATCAAATAGATATGTTTATTTCTAAACCTTAATCAAGAGTGCTCTCTTATTTTGCTAAGAGAGGTAATTAACTATGAAGGCTTGCATCCATAGAAAGTACAGCCCATATCAAGATAAACCTTAACCTAAATATTAAGAAAAATTAGTTGAATATATATCAATCTCATGAAAATATACTCCTACCCATCCCATAAAGATTGAAGAGCACATCCATAAAGGTATTTTTTTGAGATAATTATTGTCTTCTAAACTCTAGATTGTTGGTAATGAGAGACTCTCATAATCGTGTGGTTATGTACGTTTGTCTTCACCCTTGGAATGTGTAGGGATGATAAATTTTGGGGAAAGAATGCTCCTCCACCACTTTCATATGTGGTTGACACTATTTCTACTGGTTGTGGACTATTTTTGGCTTGTAAGTGTTGAGAGGCCTGGGGAAGGGATTAGCATCACTCCCTCTTCTCTCTAGAAAGTGTGGGTGTGCATAATATGAGGAGATGATCACTCCTCTTCCTTGTTCATGCTTTGCCGAGAGCTTCCATGGAAGATGGTGTTTTTTTAGCTAGCCATGGATGATTTGGAAGTTTCAAAATTTCCTTTTAGAGGTTTGCAATTGATTGAGATGAGCTCAAGTCAATTAAATTGAAGGCTGGGGGATAATGGATGAAGAAGAGCTTCTTTGGCTCCATGCATATATCTTGGCATTTTTTTTCTTTCCTTCTCCATTAACTCCTACCCCTTGACTCCCTATCCAACCTTTGAAGGCTGTAAAATCTATCCACACGTAGAAGAATAATTTGAATCTATTTTACTAAAGTCCAATTTAGATTTTATGGCTTGATTTTTGAGTTTGTGTCAATCCAAGTTAACTCAAGTGTCTTTGGTTGGCTTGTATGATTCAATTTAAATTTTTTAAAACTTTATAATTATATTAAAATTATATAGAATCTATTATTGAAGGATTGGGATCAATTGAAGTCTTATGTGAGTTTGACCTGGCTAAAGTTTGATTCATTTGATACAAATGGGTCATTGGTTTTCTTAGCCTAGTTAGCTATTTCTTAATTTAGATTAAAGTTAATTTATATTTGACTATTTATTTCTTATGTTTGCATTTGATTAGTTTCAATTGATTTAAGCTTGATTTTGATTTTAGCCAAAATTGACCTATGTTGACTCGAATGGGTTAAATTGTGTTCAATTGACTCAAATGGCCATTTCGACTCAATCAAAGTGTGTATAAACTTTGATCAAGTTTAATTAAGTGTTTTTGATGATTTAGAGCAATTGATTTCAATTAGTTTGAAATTGATTTTGCGTTTGAACCAATTGACCTAATTGGGCTTAATGGATTAAATTTGGTTCACTTATGATAAATGACCAAACTAGTGAGATTAAATTTAAAAAAGGTTTAATTCTATTTAAATATGATTTTAAAGTATTTTGAGATATTTAACTTGAATTAATTTCAGTTTAATTTGAGTCTTGGCTCAATAGGGTCCATTTAGGTTAACTTGGATTAAGTGACCCGATTAAATATTTTGATCCCTTATTGTACTAAGATTTATTTTATATTTATGTTCTATTATATCCATTTAATAATTTTGAGTCTTTGAGGTAACTCAATTTGGCCAATTTTTGATTGGTTGACTTTTGACTTGGTGGGGCTCACATGGGTCGACTCATGTCAAATGACCCAATTAGCCACTTTGAACTCCATCTAAATTTAGTTTTATGTTCATTTTTTGTAAAATAATTTTGTATGTCCAGTTTAATTTAATTTAATTTAATTTGAACTTAGATGATTTTGAGCCTAAAGAATAACTCAATTAAGTCAACTATGCCAATTACCCTAATCTAGGCTTAAATGAATTTAGATTTCAATTTAGATGTGTTTAGGTTTAATTTTTGTTGAATTTTATTAAGTTTGGATTTGATTTGGTTCACCTAGTCTAATTTGATTAGGTCAAGTTCAAAAGGGTACACTATGCTGATCTAAGCTATCATCCTAAGGTGTTTGGTTTAAACTTTTATTTTAATTTTAGATTTATTTTTAATTTTTTTCTTAAATAATTTTGGTTATGCACTTAGTTAAGTGTATAATTAAAAGCTCTAATCTAACATTAAAGATCCTATCGAGATCGATGATGTCAACCTCATCCAAAATGAGGTCAACTTTTAGTTTTATGCTTAAGGCTTAAATGTGATTGTTTATAAATTGCTTAGTTTAGGTTATGAGTTTATTATTTTTAATTGAGTAGAAAATTTTAATTTCGTAAGAGCCTAACAAAAGGTCTAGGCTTACATGCAATCAAGCATCATCATGAAAAGAAACCCTAGAAAACGCAAGTAGTTCTAGTGTACAATATGAGTAAACATTACTAAATAATTATATATATATATATATATATATATATATATATATATATATATATATATATATATATACATACATACATAACGATCAAAAGATATGAAAATTGTGCAACTAAGCTCTACCCTTATACAACATGACCTAGAACTAGGAAGGGTAGCTTGTGGGGGTCTTCATATCTTCATCTTCATCTTTATGGTAGAGATGATTCAAGCTTCTTAGAGCCTCTCAAGTCTATGCCTTCTAGCCACTGCTCATTCAAAATCTCATGACTCTAACTTAATTCTAGTTACAAATTATAATTTAAAATAAAATAAAATCGTAAACCTTATAAAATAAAGATGGTTGAAAGAAAAACATGCAATCAAGCAGCTATAACTCAAGCATTGGACTTAACACTTATGAGGACCAAGCCCTCCTATCATAATCAGCCATGCTCAAGGGTGTAAGAAAGCACCTGCAAGCAAATGTTATTAAATTTAAAATTATAGCACTAGCCCCTTTTAACCATAGCTCCATATACAAAATATAATTAGTTATAACTAAATAATGTTCTACTATCCCACTACGAGCTCTTAAATCCTAACAATCAGTCTAAGACATTCAACCACAAAATAATAAAAAATAATACATCATGATCAAACATCACCCTAACCTAGGTTTATCATCAGTGACCTAACAATCTAGTGTATGTATAAGGCTTGTATGATGAGTCAATTTTGGGCCTTAATGTTTAGGTTTTAATTCAAAAATAAAATTAATTTATTACCATTGGATGGCTTTGATTTAAGTGCATGATTCTCTAAAAATGAATTTTAGATTATAATTTAATTTAGATTCAAGTTGAATTTAATAGTTTAAAGAGTACGAGGAGTAGTGGGGCCCACTTAGGGTAAGGCCAACTCTTTTAATGTGTATACTTAAGTCCTAATGTTTTTCAATCTTAATGACTAACTGAACTAAGGAATAACATGATCCAAAAGGATGATAAACTTTATCAAATAAACCTAGTGGAGTTGCAAGAAGACAATCATAATAGAAATGAGTAAGTCACAACATAAAGACTAACTCATGAAGATTCCCTAATAATACAAATATGATTTAGGGGAAATATCGATATTATCAAATGAGTGAATATTTTATTCTCGAAAAGATTTCAGTTAACCCAAAAAATTGACTAACTATGACAAAACTCAACAAATGAATGTTTTTAAGTTGTTAAGAAAGATAATATATGCTTTGATGTAGTTATCTATTAGGTTGGTTTATAGATTAATTAAATTCTAGAATATTGTGCAGGGTAATGTTAGTTTATATCTTTCCGCAATAACTTGATCTCTCATAGAGAGGTGATTAAGCTATGTGCTCATTAAATGGTATAAATGAGGATGAATGATATAATTAATCCATAAACATAAAAGTTGAGATCAAATTAAGCAGACTTAGTAATCTACAATATTAGTGTTTGTGTGTGTGTAATAGATGTCTAATCTAATGCAAATTCATGTACAAGAAGTTGTGACACATATAAGTGTTGAAAGATTTATGTCCTGAATCATCTAGGATATTCATGGTTTGAACTGCTGTAGGCAAAGATTTTAAACATGGGATGCCAAGTTAATTCATGTTCAAGGAAAATAGTTAAGTAATGGGACCTACTTGTTAATCACGCACAAACAAGGGACAGTTTGTTTTAGAAAATTCATTTATTTTGATTGGTGTTTGATATTTAAAGGTTTCAAATTATCTTAAATCCTTAGGGTTTCTTGGATTTTGTTTGATATTAATTTGATTTCTTCTACTTGATCTCATTTTACTTTATATTCAATTTTTACTTGAATAATATTAAATGTTCAATGTTATTAACAATGTCTGTTTGTAAGGTCATCCTAGATTATATGGAATTCTAATTAATTTAATTTTACTTTCTATGAATTTTCTTAAATCATTTTAATTTCTAAATAATTTTTAATAAGTATTAATTATTTATTAAATTAATCTAAAATTATTAAGTTGATTGAATTTATTTTATATCACTTTCAAAAGATTTAGTTTATCTTTTTATAATGGGTATAAGTTAATATTTCGATTATTTATAATTTTCTTTATATTTTAGCAATTATTAATTATTTATTGAATTTATTAAATTTTTAATTATAACTTAAAATGAGTTTCTCTTCTCAATTTACCATATAAATTTCTAAAATTTTAAGAGAATTTCTTGATAATTAATTTAAACATTTAGTGGATTATCTATAATTTTCCTAAATTTATTTATATTTTTCTAATTATAATGTTAAATTTTAATTTAAAAGTTCATAAATTTTTTTTTAATTCATGAAAACATAGACCATTTAGATGTCATAAATTTACATATTAAGCATTTTGATACTGTTTCATACTTTGAGTTTACAAAATTATTCTAAACATTTCTTAAATTTTCATAATTTTTACAATTTATTTACTATTTTTATATTTTGATCATTATTTTGACATAACTCAAATTACATAATCTGTTTAATTTTGTTCAAAAAATTTTAAAACTTTTTCCACAAGCTTAAACTGATGTTTCAAACATTTTTTAAATTTTTATAATTTTTATTAAATATTTAATTTCTATGATTTTAAATTGTGAAATAGTAGATTACAAAATTCATAACTTAATAATTAAATTGAGTTTTCATAAGTTGTCTATGTTTGTATTCTATATCCTATATCTAATTTCATAATTTTTTAGAATGTTTAAGTGTTTCAATCATTTAAAAAAGTAGATAATTGAATTTCTTTTTTAATTTTAAATAAACTAATTATTGAGATTTAAATATTTTCTCTAAGTTCTAAGCTTAATAAAGTGTTTATCCTAAAAAAGTTCAGGCCTAAACAAGGAAGATAGATAACAAAAATTCAAAATAAAACTTAGGAATTTGATTTGGATAAATCAGGGTCATTTGATTTAAATAAATCTAATCCAATGGTAGGTTGGTCATATTCTCAGCTAGAATGAATTGTGAACCAAGGCTCATGGGCTAGGTTTGTTTCAACATGACCTAATCCTTACCCAAGTGAAATTTGCTCTCTATAGAGAATCTTGTCCAAATCCACACATTAGGAAGCATGAGGGAGGTGAGAATAACCAAACCCATGACTAATCTAGGCATGACATAGCTTCAAAAGCTCATATGACCATAGTCGAGAATAAGACATGGAGGAGAGATCAAATTCTTAACTTAAGAGTTGGTTTTCTTGGGAGTTAATTTGGGATGGCTCAAATGAGCTTACTTGTAAGCTTTCTCAGTTTGTCTCCCTCTAGTTCATTATGTGGACCAAAGTCCTATGAACTATGGTTGTGGATTGGTCTCAAGATTAATTAGGTAGCTAAAACGGTGGGGGAAGTCTCATTTGAAATCGTGGGATTGAGGGGATGCTAGCTAACCACTTAGTTGAGGAAATTGAAGGTCTATTTATAGACCTTAGTAAAGCGAAGCTCAACCATAATTGAGCTTGATTTGATATTGATTAGAGAAGCGTTCTTGCTAGATAAGGTTCTAGAGGGATGGGGAGGCATTAGGGAACTAATTATAAGGATAAGCATGGATCAGTCAAGATCCATGAATCACTTCCCATTGAAAAGGTTGCAAGCCTTCACCTAGTAGGTTTTAGAGTAGATTTGATGAGTCACTAACCCAATTCATCCAATGGAAAAATGGGTTAAATCCTCGTCATGCCAAGAGCAACAAAAAAAACTCTTCCCTCTTACTAAAATTAAACAAAATTGGTAAATTTTGCTTAATGAGTTTCTTTGATTCATTGATTTGACCCACTAAAGTTGGTCAATGCAAGTTGAGGTGAACTAAAAGATTGTGGTGGATATTCTCTCCTACCCCCATGTTAAATTTCATAAAGAGATTTCAGCATTTTTGCTGGTCAAGTTCAATTTGGAAGTGAAGGTATGCTTATTTGGGTATAAATTGCACACTTTGACTTACATGATTTATTTAACTCACATGCGGTGATCAAATCAACTTGCATCTTTGACTACAATGATGCCTAAGAGTTCGATTTATTATAAACATTATGATGTTTTAATTGAAGCCCCAAGCAATATATAGGTGTTCATAAATCAAAGCCATCTCAATACTCTTTGAGCTTAAACTAATGGGAATTAAGCCAAGTAAATTATGAAAACAAATATGAGAAATCAAGAAAAATTCTTAGGCTCAATTTAGTTTAATTAAATTAATGTTTGAATCTATTCTAATGTTGTTAAGCCAATAGGGTCAAAAAAAGAATTAATGGGGTTTACTTTAATAAGATTGAACTTACTAATAGATCCATGAAGTGTAAATTTACATATGATGAGAATCTTGGATGAACTAAAAGAAATTTTAAAGTAAACTCATATTAATGATTTGTGGTCAACCCATGTCTATTATCATCATCTTAATAATCCAAGAGAAATGTTTTAGAATTGAATTTTATCATCAAGATTCATAAGATTGATAGAGGAAGAACATTACCCATAAGTCTGGGTATAGTGTGAGAGTAAATGGGTTCTCTTTGACTCAAACCTCTATCAAATCTCCTAAAATATTTTAAAGGTTAGGTAAGCTAAACTCCAGAATCATATGGTTAATTACAAGAGGAAATTGATTGATTAGATATATATGATTGTTTAGATTGAACACTTATATTCATCAAGGAACGATTGAACCCCAAGCAATGAAAGAAGTCTATTATAGAGTCAACTGGAGCCAAACTGAAGTTGTAGGCAAGATTCAGCAAATAACCCTTTACAGGAGTTCCTCTTAAAGCTTACTATAGTTAACCTAATGGGATGTTTAGGTTTGCTATGTTAGTTGCTTAGGAAAGATTTTGAGTTTGACTTTGCAGCCATTTTTTATGATAACATATAGAATTCAACTAACTCAAGTTTGAACCCTTGGATCTATTGAAGAAGTTCGAAGTGTTACCTTATTTGGGAATGAGGTGGGAGGGGTGGGGTGAGAGAGAGAGAGAGAGAGAGAGAGAGAGAGAGAGAGAGAGAGAGAGAGAGATTAATAAGATGCTTTTATGATATGATTCAAAAAAAATGGATTTTTACACATTTTATTAGATCCTTCTCTTCATGTTAACTCTTTGTATATCAATTATTTATTCAAAAAAATTAATGAAATTACAAATGTTATACAACTATAGATTTTGTTAACCAAAAGTTTACCCTAAAAATAAGTTCCTAAGTATCTTATTCTGCTAGCAAAATCATATAATCATTCTAGGCTTAAAATTTAATTTATTAGGTTAATGACAATTTTCGATTTTCTAACATCATTTAGGTTTGCCATAATTTTTACCTTGATTATCGAGACAAGTACTGAAAGAGAATATACATTTTTAGTGAAAAAATAGACATTTTGGATTTGTTTGTATGGGGGGACACCACACAGATCTGAGAGTGTACTTATTGAGGTGATCGGGTATGACATTGAGGAATAGTATACTATCTTGAAAGATAAAAGTCACTATCTTATAATGGATCTACTCAACTGATAAGAACTCCTGAGGCATGATGGGTCTTCGAATATAATAGAGATTTTTCTCCTACTTTACATGGATGAATAAATTAGAGTTTATTTAGACTTGGTTCTAAAGTTCCCTATGGGGGCAAGCCCCCATAGTTAATTACATATTAAGAAAAATAAATCTCATAAGAATACTCTTGATTAAAGTAAGCGATTGTTGTCTCCAAAGAATTCAAAGACAGGACTATCAATAAATTGGTTGTGTTTTAGAATATCAAGTGGGATGGATCGAAAGGAAGAGTTATTATCGGAACCAAAGGAGATGAGTGGGGAGTGCTCATGATACTAAGAAGTCTAGTGAGCACTCCAATCTATCCTATGGTTGGGATTTATATATTTGAAGTTGAGGAGATTAATTTATTTGAGTTGAAATTTTATTAGAAATCTAGGATTTATAATTCCATAATACAAGAATATAGAAATACCTAAGAGGTGAGGATTTATTCTTGTAGCCCCAAAGAAAAATAGCAACCTCGGATCCTAAATCTAAGGAGCTTTAGTAAGGGCCAAAGCATGACCTAAATCTAAGATGAAAGTGGGTATATGGTTTACCTCCATAAGACAGAGTAAACCACCCGACTGCTGGATTTATAACCGATCGAGTGGCTAACTCCTCATATGCTTTAAATTCATGTAGAAAATCATATGCTTTTGCAAGATGGTGTTATTTAGAAAAGAAACTAAGTCCTTATACCTACTCCCTAAGAGACTAGAATGAATAAGTAATGAATTAAATCTAATACAAATTTTTATCAAATTTCATTTAATTTGGGACTCTTTATTTTGACACGTTATGGGATTTTGTATGCCTAAATACATGAGAAGTTGATTATGGGCCAAATAAAAAGGGAAAAATGTGTTCTTCCATCATAGGCTTTCAAAGGTTAAGCACTCACTATCTAGTAAAGATGAAAGCCCTCTATTAACAAGAGTGAAATAAGATGCTTATGCATGATATTAAACATATAACATCCAGCTAAGGGGATGCTAAATATTTTATTATCTTGATTTAATGCCTAGGCTTTTATATGAGGTTATGAGTTATTTTAGAGGTTTAGTTATGAGTTATTAGTTTGGGTACAAAGATTAATTTTTATCCTAGGAGCCTAATCACATCCAAGCCATACAACAATCACCATTGATAAATAAACTATGAAAAGGCATGCTTCTTATAATGCACAAGCTAAACAAATCATCAAACAATTTTATCAAATTATCACAAAAGAATAAAAGGTCTCGCGGTCAAATGCCATACAAACCGAAAAGAAACTTGGGTAGAGCTCTACCCTTATACAACCTAGATTACAAGAGAGTAATTACAATTACAAATGATGAAAGTTATGGGGGCCTTCATTCTTTATTCTTCATCTCTTCATCTTTCATTTCTTCATTTTATTTGCTCCCTTTCTTTCTTCCTTTTGGCTTGATTTGAATGTGCATGCTCCAAAGGCATCACATGGTGCATAAGACTTGGTCTTATATCCAATGCTCATCCTAATCTCCCATAATACTTATCCTAGTCTTAAAGCAAAATTACATTAAAAGAAGAAAAATAAATCTAACATTACTTGCAAAATAAATGTTAGCTAAGCACACCATACAACACAAGCTGTTATATGAATAATTTAGACTTAGCACCCCTCACATGGGTAACCAAGCCCACATGTCCGCTTGGTTATGCTTGGGCTAAGCAACGCAGAAAAAAAAAGTATTTATATTTTTTTACAGCAGCCCTTAAGCACAACCCTCCTACATAAAGCATAATTAGGCTAATATCAGCCTAACATTCAGACTACGCACATATATCCTAGCATCCAGTCTATAATAATATATCACAAAATAAGCATACGTCAAACCATAATCGCCCCTAACATAAAGCAAGTGATGACTTAGTAATAATATGTGTGCATTAAAGCCTATGTGATATGTCCTAACTAGGCTTTAGAGTTGTAATTTGCTAAGTGTGAGTGATTTAATTTATAAAGGGTTGATTTCTCTTTAAGTGATTTAATTGGTTTAAAGATTTTACTTAGTAATTTTTTTTGTTTCATATGGCCTACACTAAACAACTAGGTATTAAAAAGAGAAGAAAGAGAGGGAATCTATCTTTCATCCCTACCTTAAGTCACTTCTAAAGCAAGTTAATTAATCAATTCTTTTAATAAATGGCTTATTATATGTTTTAATCAATCCTAAGTTTAGGTTCACTCTAAATGACCTTATTCAATAAGAAAGAAATCTTAAGATAAATTAAAATGAGTTACTATCACATAACAAATATTTATTTATTTCTTTCTATCATATAAATCATGCATATGATTAAATCCTAAGCATACCTATGCATATAATGTATGTCTTAGCACACTTAAATGATGAATGCAAAGAAACGTGTTTAGAATTTAAATATTTCATTTGATTGAATTATGAATTGAATAAAAAAGAGAGATTTTCCATCCATTAGCTAGGTACATTCACATGTATAAAAGTTTTAAGTAAGTACGACGCCATTATTCTACACTTAGAGCGTAAGGTACAAGACTTACTTAGGGCTACTTAAAGCCTGGAAAGCAATGGATGTCTAGACTAATATAACATTTCTCTTAGATAAATATAGATGTCTAAACAACTACAAGGATAAGAAAACCCATGCAAAAGTTGTATTTGTTTTATTTGATTATGATTCTTATTCCTTGGTCACATCATACATACATAAGTATAAGAGTTTTAAGTGAGTTCGACATTATTCTACACAAGGCAAGTACAAGACCTACTTAGGGCTACTTAAAGCCTCATAGCCCGAGGGTGTTCAGACTAATATACCACTTTTCTCATATACATGTGAATGTACAAAAAGAATCAAAAGAACGAAAAGTCATGCAAGAAGTCATATTTGATTTGATTATATGATTTACATATGTGATATGAAATTCTTCCTAAGTCTTGGCATGGAGATGTATAGAAGTAGATTTAGATAAATGTTGTGTTCTTTTCAAATGAACTATACATTTATAAATCCCATGCAAATCCATATAAGATAAGGAAAGAGAGCTTCATATTGCATATATTATATTATCAACACATGCAAACTTATAAATAATTGTAATTAACATCTTTCCATATATTGTAATTAATTTATGGGCTTTTAAAAATAACTTTTGAGTTAATAATAATAATAATAGCCACACCTATTTTAAATTTAAATCACCACATGCAATTTGATATAAAAGAAATCAATTCATTTAGTTAATTTTAAAAGAAATGAATGCATGATTATATATGGAAAGAAACATTTAACATGATTGGAAAGAAATAAAGGAACATAAGCACATGATCTCATTCATTCCAATTAATTTCTAAGGACAATCATATTAAATAAGGCTACTTAAAATAAACCAAAGTTCTTAAATGACATTTTCAGTTTTGAGTTTGATTTGATTTAGGAAATGAAAGACGTTTGCTGATCCTAATCTAATTCCCCATGTATGAGTTAATTTGGTTTAATGAAGAAGTAATTAAGTTTATTTTATGGTTTAATTAGGTTAGGGTATGAATTAAGCCAATTCATTAACCCTTGCCTACATCATCTTAAGTTAATTAACTAATTAATAATGAGCCAATATGACATGAAACCACATGAAAAGTAAATTTGCAATGCTATAAGAAATGAAATGTAAATAATTGGCTGAGATCTCTCTTAACTACTTTTATAATTTTTTCACACATCTGAGCTAACCATAATTTCATTATCTCCCACTTTGGTTTATTGAACTCCCAAAGAGCTACCCAAGATTAGTTAGAGGTTGCTTAGGTATGAAGTGAATTTTAGATTGTGTTAATCAAGTTCGTTAATTAATTGATTGAATTCTTTGATTATATTTTGATTAGAATGATGAAATTAACTTAGGGAAAGGGATTAAGGGCAAGGCCTCAATCCTTAACTCCTAAGTAACTTTAAACACTCAATTAGATTCTGGTTTTTTTATCTTAGAGGTTTTAATTAATTGAGCAATTAGTTACATCATTAATCATTAACTAATTAAATTTCAAAGAGTGAAGGAAACTTAGGAAATGAATTGGGAAAAGTATCCCAAACACTTTCTCTAAGCTCCCTTACTATTCAACTGAGGCAATTAGGCTTAATTAATTAATTAAATCACTATTCATTCACTAATTATCACTAATCAAAATAGAAAATGATTAAGGTTTAATTAATTGATTTCTCTAATTAAGTAATCAATAAAATCCCAAAAAATAGAAGAGGTAGAGGTCATCCCTAAATATCTACAGAAAGTTGCAGATCAATTGGGTGATTAATTAAGGAATAATTAAAATAATTAGATTTTTTAAACCTTAAGCCAAAATCACCTCAAAATCAATTAATAATATTTTTCTAGATTCTACTCTAAAATATCTTTAAAATGTGCCTAAGTTTGTATTTTTTTTTCTAGAATTAGTTATGAATTTAGGAAGTTTTAGGATTAAGAAACAAATTAATTAATCATATTTAAAGCCTTAATCCCATCGGGCCACGTGGCGACTGACGCGGCGAGCTTTCCACGTGGCGCGATGGGAATCGCTATTTAAGTTATCACATCCAAAGGTTGACTCGGATGGCGGCACACGCAGTAACTCTGTGGACTTTCCGATTTAAGATCGGACGACCACGATTAAACTCGCGGATCCAAAGGTAAATGAGCATTTCTACATGTGATCAGATCAAGACCATCCATTCCGATCACGAAGAATGGACGGTCCGTGATCTATCTCCTTTCGAGCGGCGAACGACAGCTATTGTCGATCGATCACTGCTCGAGCTGAGCTCACTCGAGCTCAAATGGAGATGACATCAATCCGACACCTTTGGGGAAGCAAAATAAAGCAATCCAATGGTGAAAATCGTGTGACATAACACTTTCTTTCACAAAAGACTAAGCTATTTTAATTCAACGATCGATTTTAATGGCATAGCTCACTAGAGCTTATGACCAGCGGTTCCAATGATTGAGGAAGCTTCATTTGGTAAAAATAAAGCCCTGTTGAGCCGCACAAGCTTTGATTTGGTATAGTTTGCTTGGAAGACCAACGCACGAGGCATAGTTGATCGATCTTGGTCAAACTCCTACTTCCAGTAGTCAAGGGCGATGGGAAACGATTCATTCTTGCTCATTTAGCTCAAATGAAGGTGTGTACAAAGTTAATTACACTTTGGTAGAGGTTTGAGCAAATGGAAATCAGAGGTGACCTCCCTATTTGACAAAATCAAGAATGGGGATTTTGGGGAGCTCAAGAAGCCATGGAAATTGCTCTGAGATCTCTCTCCTTAGCTACTAGGGTTAAATCGAGTGTGAGTGTGTGAGTGTGAGTGAGAATGAGGGGTATACCCCCTCATTCCTTGGATCGGACGATAATGGTTATATTGGCTTTTTGGATCAATGGTTGAGATGGGAATTTGGTGAGAATCATGTTACCGGCTTCCTTTGAGTGGAGGGAGGGCCATGGGAGTAGTACTATGGCTTTCCAAGTGTTTCAATGGGAATGGAGAGTTGATTTCACCTCTCCATGAGTCATGGCCGACTTAACAACCCTTGAGTCAGGTCATCCATGGTCCTAGGTGCCTAAGTGGACCAATGAATGGGTGCCAAGTGGTTAAGGGGAGAAAATGACCTAATGTGCATGTGTCTTATCTCAATGGATGTCCTAAACCCAAGGGCTAAATAGTGATTTTTCTATGGGCTTGATTTGGGCAGATTTGAAATGGGTCAAAAGTAGGTTAGCCCAAATTTCAAGTGGTTTGGAGTTTATTTAATTTGATTTGGCTTGATTTGACCTATTTAGGTCAAATTGGGTTAGGTTGGGTCAAGTTGACCAATTGGTCAAATTGGGTAAACTAAGGGTTGGGTCAAGTTCACATGACCAATTGGAGTGTATTGGTGTCATTGGTTTGATTCAATTTGCTTTAGATTTGATTATGGCTCATTTGGGTTCATAGATGTCAAATGGGTCAAGTTGACCAATTTAACCAAATTGGGTTGTTAGTGTTGAGTCAATTTCAAATAATTGAAAATGATTGTAGGCTTTGGTTTAATTTGGATTTAATATGGATTTTGGCTAATTTGACCATTTAGGTCAATTTAGGTTAGGGTCAAGTTGACCAATTGGTCAACTCGCTCAATATGGTTTTGGTCAAGTTCAATAAGTGATTATGAGTGGATTTGAATTAATTGTTTCAATCAATTTAGCATATGGTGAATTTTAGCTAGTTTGGGTTTTATTTGGGCTAAATGTTGACTTGGTCAAAGGCTAGGTATGACTTAGTTTGACCCAATTTAAGATAATTGATCACCCTAGGGTGATTGTTGGTTATGTTGTGAGGTTTGGATGAGCTTAGTTCATTCTAATCTGGGTTGGGTTAGAACTTGGCTTAAAAATGTTCCTTTAGGACACTTTGGGTCAAGTGAGCCTAAATGGGTTAATTGGCTTGATTCAAGTTTAGTTGAACTCACACATTAGCCTAGATTCAAAATATAAATGCAAGTGGTTTGGAGCCAAATGGGTTATGGTTCATATGGCAATTTCAAGCCAAAAGGGCTAACTTGGGTTTGATTTGTGTTAGCTTGGATTCAGTTTGATAATTGTGGTTTATGTTATATTTAGGTTAGTGATTGTACGAATAATTGAGTTATGAAGGAATCCATGAGTTTTGAATTTGTTTGGGTATCATTTAGCCAAGTTCAAGAATTTTGCTAAAAGGCCAAAATTGGGAATTGATTTGGGTTTCAATCATTTGATAGTTGGATTTGATTTATGATTTAAAATTTGATTGGAGATTGAATTTAATAATTGAGAAAATTAGTTGGATTAGGATTGATTTGAATTTGGTTAAGGCTAAGTTTGAATTTGGTTAAGGATAAAATCAATGGGCTTAGGAAGGGATTTGGAGTTTGAATTTAATCATGGGTTTCTATCATTTGATAGTTGGATTTGATTTTGGAATTTGGATTTGAATTTGAGATTTGATTTGGAAGAAGGAAGCAAGGATTTATTGGGGTAGCAAGTCCTTCTAAATTTCTTAAAGCACAACTTATCCCTATGGCTAACTCTTCTAAGTCTCTAGGGTTAGGTTAAGTGTTCACCTAATCACTAGAAGTGTCTTAAGACTAAGAAACTCTTAGTGTCTATAAGAGTCCTAGTTCTATGATAAGGAAGTTGGGAGCTCACTCCAAAATTGAGGTCAATAAGATAATATACATTTTTTTAGTGAAAAAATAGACAAAATTTTAATAAAATCCTTTGATAAGTTGATTTTTGACAAATTTTTAGCAGATTATGATCCACAAAAAAATCTTGCTAGAAATGATTTCTTGCAAGCTAAAAAATTTCCAAAGTAAATTTTTGACAAAATTTTAGTGTCTCCATTTAAAATAATGCTTATAGCTATCACAATAACTTTCATAATAGTTTGCATCTAGTGGATTCTGCCCAGGTTTGACAGTTGATTTTTCAGCAAAAAAATTGATAGTAATAAAATATGATTCAAACCATAGAGTAGCAAGGTTTATGTCCATAATAAATTATGTTGAACCTTAATCAAATCATACTTAAATTATGTGCTATCTGTTTTCAAACATTATTCTAAAAAGGTTCAAATATAGTTTGAATATGAACGAAATAAGCTTTGAATATGAGTCAAATATAGTTCAAGTTTGATTCAAGCGTAGATCAACATGACTTAAAGCATGAATGGACATGAGTTATAGCATGGTTCATATATGGTTTGAACATCAATTTTGATAAGAAACAAATAAGCTCCAAGATTTAACAAAGGATCAATAAGTTTTATATAATTTGAACAAGGTTTGATGAATGAGCAAGATTTAACAACAGAGATGAATAGTCAAAAAAATATTGTCAATAACACCGCACTGTTGACATTTAGCTCAGATGCGCTCGTTAAGTAAATGAGAACACAATAAATATTTCAGCTCGATATAAATGAGCGAACACGAACAATCCTTTGTCGATCGTGTGATTTAGCTAAATAAATAAAGAATTTATATTAAATTTTATATTTGTCATTAAATATTTTTAAAATTGATATTTAATTTAATTATAAAATTAGTTAAAATTTTTAAATAAAATAAGCTAAAATATATTAGTAATTATTATTATAGGTTTTTTATAATTATGCATTTATACTTCTTTTCTTGTTAGGTTTTAGTAGATTAGTTAATCCCATAGAAATTTATATTAACTGGGATTTAAAATAAGACGAAGCGGCGCGATATCTGATATTACCTATCTCGACTCGTTCGCATTTCACCAGTTCTCTTCTCTCCTCGACTTTCCGCCATAATCCGTAAGTCCCTCGACTCCCTGCCTCGTGTTTTGGAATTTCTACTCTTCTTAGCAAGAGTCTTAAGTTGGAGTGAAGGTAAAATTGCAATGGTAATATCTGTAGAGAACTGGATCGATCTCCGGATTTAGGGTTTGCAACCATTATTTTCTTGTTTTTATGAGGCTTCTACTTGGGACTCGGTCAACTTTGCATGTATATCATTATTTTCTTCTTTTATCAAGCTTCTACTTGGTTTCATGTTAAAAGGAGAAATGCTCTTAACTTTACAATTTGTGACTCGATTTTTCATTTGTAGACTTGAGTCACTTGATATATGTTATATGTTGTTGTCTCTGGACCTCGTATTGAAATGCTTGAAGTGCTTATTCGGTTATGCCATATATATTCTACATCTTATGTATGCTTGTTGTGGATGATTCGGTATTCTTTGTAGGTTATTAAAATGCACAGCTACTCTTTGTCGTCCTACCATTATTACTGTCTCATTTGGGAGCTATATATTGTTGTCTCGTTTGATTTCTTTTCTTTTACTCTTCTCTTCTCATTCTAAATTGTCTGTCCGCCATTACTCTTGTCTTTTGTCGCCATTACTGTTGTCTCTTATTTTGGAAATATATGTAATATGTCGTGCTCGTTTGATTTTTCAGTTCTTCATGGATAGTTTGATACTATTTATTTTGGTTCGCCATTACTTTGTTGTCTCTGGCATGGATACTATTTATTTCTCTCCATTATTTTGTTTAGTCATTGGCATCAATGGCATGGATACTATTTATTGATTTGTGGTGGTGATAGTAGATTTTAATTATGTATAGCTTGGAGTTGCAATTTTTTTTGAGTGATTAAATGAGAAGAGTAATGAATATTGAATATGAAGTTTAGTATGGAGATTGGAGAGTGTATGTGTATGTCCCAAGTACTAACTCATATTTTCTTTTTATTTAGTGTACAATCATGTCTAATGTGGATCATTCTCGCCCGCATCATGTGGTAATGATTTAGTTGTGTAATGATATACCAAGTACTTCACAATAAGTTGAATGGAGCATACATTTGAGACTACTAGTGTTGATGTCAACCCTAAGAGAGGAAGAGAGTTTCGGGGAGTATTTTATAGAAACCACTTCTGTATTTTATACCAAATACTTATTTTGATGATTAACTGTTTGGTTGTTGGATTTACAACCATATCGGTGGTGGTTTTGACATGTCGCTTTAATTCTTGCTCACGATATTCACTTTAATCATTGGTGACATTTTCCTGACTAAACAGAATGCATTTTTGCGTGTTGGATTTCTTTGGTTGTTTTTTTGTGCTTTCCGACAAAATAGAATGAATTTTTTGGTAAACTAACTTGTAAGGATGAAAATAGTCCTTCATGGTCGCATGAAAACCTTTTCCTTGCATATCTTTTATATACAGCTAACTTTTTTCTTGGTGTTATTTAATTGCTTTGTTTCTTTTTTTTTGAATTATGGAAGTGGATCTCATATATCGGATGAAGTCGGTTTGCAATTTCATTTTATTTCTTGTATACATTGATGGGTTGATTTCTAACATACACCGCTGGTGTAAGAAAACTTCATTGTTGGCAATGTGAGGTTACTTAAAGTTTGATCAATTGGCGATTGTGAGGTTCTATATTGTTAATAATCCGTGTCTTCTCTTCTTTTTCTCGCTTCTATGGATTCAACGTTATACAGTTTAGTCCCGAAAAGGGATCGCTTCATTGCTACAGCTATACTGCCATTAACCATGACATTAACTAAAAAATTTATTAGAATTTCTTTCTTTATTTTCTCTTTGCTTAAAACGCGTTTAAATTTAATTCATCATGTAATTGACTATTGAGTTTATTGCGAATTTTGGTCCTGTCGAGGTTGTCTTTGTGGTGGGAGCAACCCTTTACTGCTTTCTTCTAATCACATCAGTATTCCCATCTCTTCTCTAGTTCGATAGACTTAGAATTCATGTTTTTGTCTTTGTTCTTTGTTCTTTGGTTTGTTTTTGTTTTTCTTTGTTTTCTTGTTTGGTTCTTTGCTTCGGTTTTGCTCTTTGTGCATTACACATATTTGGTGGTTTTGTTCTTTGCATCCTTATTGGGGTAAGATCTTTTGATGCTACACTTGGTCAATTTAATTGGAGTTAATACTATTAATGTGTAATATCACTTGTGATATTACACATTATAATGAAAACCATAAATAGATGTATGAGATGCAACTTAGCTTGATATTTTATGTATGTATTTTCAAATATTTAATTTAATTTTTTTGAGATTACATTTTGTCAATTTTGATTGTCTATCATTTAATCAAGTTAGCTTAATAGTTTGGATTTTTTTGAACACATGCTTCGCTTATTTTTATTTTTTTTGTGATTTCATTGTTGTCAATTTGGAACAAATGCTACACTTATTTTCATTTTTTTTACAGATCCTAGTCTTATTAATATTAATCTTTCATTTTATCGCCTTTTTTGAATGTCTAATATTCATACGTACCATTTTATTGATCAATGATTATTTATTTTAGTTTCTGAGCCCACTCATAATATTTATTTTATAATTTTTTGCTAGTTTTGTTAACATAAAGTGCAGATTACAGATTTGAAGATTCAAGATTGGTTGGATTTTGAAGATAGGAAAGCTTGAAGAAGACTATAAAGCTTTAACATTAAAGCTGAGGCAAATGATTTGATTAGAAATTGATATTTGGAAATTGTAAATTTTGTATTTTCTTAGCTTTTATTTTTTGAAATTGTAAGTTGTATATGATCATATAAAATTTTAGGTTGAATTTATTTTAGAAAGTTGTAAATCTGTAAATTTATAAATTATATAAGTTATGAATTTGTAAATTTGTATATGCATATATGATATATGAGTTTGTGAATTTTGTTAGACTATAAATTAGTATTTGAAGTTGTGTTCAATTTTGTGTAAAAAATGATTTTGAATCTCTTATTGAAAATTATTTAATTTAAGAACATAAATTTTAACTGTATATAATTTTGATTTTTAAATCTTTGAATGAATCTCTAATTTTAATTATTTTGTGTAACAAAGCTTTTTTTTAGTGTAAAAATAATAATTATGATTGTATATAATTATTTTGTATAATTGTATATTTTTTAGCTTTAATTTTTGTCAATAATATTTCAGTTTTTCACTGCATAAGATTTTAATAATTATTTTTAAAATAAAAATAAAAAAATAAAAATTATTAAAATATAAAATCGAGCTAATTTCGAGCCGAACACGAGCCTAAAACGAACACAAATATTTTTTCGAGAACACAATGACTATAAACGAGCTATTTCAACATCAAACAAAAAATAATAAACGCAAATGAACAACATGGCTCCGAAGTTCGCTCGTTTACACCCCTAGTAGCAAATAAAACATAGTAGAATATAAGAGATTATAATGATTGAATATGGTGGAAGCACCCTTAAGCAGTGATAGAACTAGCTTTAATTCATCTTTAACAATGATAGGTCTATATTTGATCATGTTTTCGATGTTCTTTGAAGAAGGTTTAAAAATAAATTGTTCATTATTTAATCATAATTCAATCAAGTTTACAATGAATAATCTTATATCTACCAGCATTCTAAGTTTTTATCATATCTACTATCAAGACCCCTTGATAGTAGATGTTCCAATTAATGAAAAATCTGATTACAGTAACTTCTCTTTACAGCAACATTAACAAGAAAGAATGGTTGATATAAATTTTACAATAAATCAAGAAGCTTGAAAATAAGGCATGCATACAAGAGTTGTCATCTACCCCAGCAAATCTCATCCACAGTTCTCATGAAATGCACAATCCTGCAATGGATTCTTAGCGCACCCTCTTGCCTGTAACCAAACTCTTCAGCCGCCATCTCGAGGAGCTCCATAATGCATGGATCTTTTAGCAGCTTTACATTTAGAAAGAACCTCTCCGTATCCCCGTCATCATCGTAGTCTCCAACAACAACCGGCACATAGCCTCGTGGCGAACGTCCCTCGCCGCTCAGCACGTGAACGCTTCTCCTTGTTGCTTCATGATTTCTTCTTCAACAAGCTATGATATTGCTGCGCGCTGAACTATGTAAAAAATATGGTTATATGTGTGTAGCTTTTCTGATATTGCAAAGGCGATGAAGTGCTTATATGTACAAGGAGGAGGTATGGTTGACGTTTCAAACTGCAGAGCTCAATGTTTTCTCATGTAGTCACATGTGTAAGCGATAGGAAACGCTATATTGAAAATTTGTGTTCAACGGTCAACTCAGCCGGTCGCGTAGGCAAAGCGTCCCCGGCGTCATAAATCGTCTTCTCCATGCCTATAAATTATTCAACGAAGGCCGCTGCTGATACGGTGTGTATAATATATATATCTATATATATATAATTTTATTAGTCAACGTTTTTTTCTTTCTTTTGTCGCATTTTGTCATATGAACACTTCTAACGTAGTTTTTTTTTTATCAAAGATGACTCATTTAAAAACATTTTTATGGCAACTGTGAGAAAATCTTTTGTTTCTTTATCACAAACAAGCAATACGTAACTGAAC
>CM038225.1:88974120-89018565 GCA_021442155.1 Cymbidium sinense
AAAGAATGGACGGCCCGCGGATCTATCTCCCTTCGAAGGCGAACGACTGCCATTGTAGATCAATCATTCGACCTGAGCTCACTCGAAGCTCAAAATGGAGATGACATCAATCCGACACCTTTGGGGAAGCAAAATAAAGCAATCCAATGGTGGAAATCGTGTGACATAACACTTTCTTTCACAAAAGACTGAGCTATTTTAATTCAATGATCGATTTTAATGGAATAGCTCACTAGAGCTTGTGACCAGCGGTTCCAACGATTGAGGATGCTTCATTTGGTAAAAATGAAGCCCTGTTGAGCCACACCAAGCTTTGATTTGGTATAGTTTGCTTGGAAGACCAACGCACGAGGCATAGTTGATCGATCTTGGTCAAACTCCTGCTTCCAGCAGTCGAGGGCGATGGAAAATTATTCGTTCTTGCTCATTTAGCTCAAATGAAGGTGTGTACAAAGTTAATTACACTTTGGTAGAGGTTTGAGCAAATGGAAATCAGAGGTGACCTCTCCTGTTTCGATTTCACACAAAATCAAGAATGGGGATTTTGGGAGCGTTGCTCAGATCTCTCTCCGCTGGGGTTAAATCGAGTGTGAATGTGTGAGTGTGAGTGAGAATGAGGGGGTATACCCCCTCATTCCTTGGATCGGACGACAATGGTTATTTTCGCTTTTTGGATCAATGGTTGAGATGGGAAGCTCGATTTGGGCTGAGAATCATGTTAGCTGGCTTCCTTTGAGTGGAGGCGGGTGTGAGAGTGACTGCCATGGGAGTAGTGGGTGTACTATGGCTTTCCAAGTGTTTCAATGGGAATGGGGAGGTGATTTCACCTCTCCATGAGTCATGGCCGACCTAATAACCCTTGAGTCAAGTCATCCATGGTCCTAGGTGCCTAAGTGGACCGATGAATGGGTGCCAAGTGGTTAAGGGGAGAAAATGACCTAATGTGCATGTGTCTTATCTAATAGGAGGTCCTAAACCCAATGGCTAAATAGTCATTTTGCTATGGGTTTGATTTGGGGAGATTTGAAATGGGTCAAAAGTAGGTTAGCCCAAATTTCAAGTGGTTTGGAGTTTATTTAATTTGATTTGGCTTGATTTGACCTATTTAGGTCAAATTAGGTTGGGTCAAGTGACCAATCGGTCAAATTGGGTAAAATAAGGGTCAAGTTCACATGACCAATTGGAGTGTATTGGTGTCATTGGTTTGATTCAATTTGCTTTGGATTTGATTATGGCTCATTTGGGTTCATAGATATCAAATGGGTCAAGTTGACCAATTTGACCAATTTGACCAAATTGGGTTGGGTTAGGTGTTGAGTCAATTTCAATTGGCTAATTGAAAATGATTGTAGGCTTTGGTTTGTTTTAATTTGGATTTAATTTGGATTTTGGCTAATTTGACCATTTAGGTCAATTTGGGTTAGATTGGGTCAAGTTGACCAATTGGTCAACTCTGGCTCAATTATGGTTTTGGTCAAGTTCAATAAGTGATTATGAGTAGATTTGAATTAATGGTTTCAATCAATTTAGCATATGGTGAATTTTAGCTAGTTTGGGTTTCATTTGGGCTAAATGTTGACTTGGTCAAAGGCTAGTTTGACCCAATTTAAGATAATTGATCACCCTAGGGTGATTGTTGGTTATGTTGTGAGGTTTGGATGAGCTTAGTTCATTCCAATCTAGGTTGGGTTAGAACTTGCTTTAAAAATGTTCCTTTAGGCCACTTTGGGTCAAGTGAGCCTAAATGGGTTAATTGGCTTGATTCAAGTTTAGTTGAACTCACACATTAGCCTAGTATTGAAATATAAATGCAATTGCAAGTGGTTTGGAAACAAATGAGTTTTGGTTCATATGACAATTTCAAGTCAAAAGGGCTAACTAGGGTTTGATTTGGGTTAGCTTGGATTTGGTTTGATAATGGTGGTTTATATTTATATTTAGGTCAGTGATTATAGGAATTATTGAGTCATGAAGAAATCCATGAGTTTTGAGTTGGTTTGGGTATCATTTAGCTAAGTTCAAGAATTTGGCTAAAAGGGCTAAAATTGGGAATTCGATTTGATTTGAGTTTCAATCATTTGATAGTTGGATTAGATTTATTATTTAAAATTTGATTGGAGATTGAATTTGATAATTGAGAAAATCAGTTGGATTAGGATTGATTTGAATTTGGTTAAGGCTAAGTTTGAATTTGGTTAAGGATAAAATCAATGGGCTTAGGATGGGATTTGGAGTTTGAATTTAATCATGGGTTTCTATCATTTGATAGTTGGATCTGATTTTGGAATTTGGATTTGAATTTGAGATTTGATTTGGAAGAAGGAAGCAAGGATTTGGTTTGGGCTACAAGGTAGGCAAGTCCTCCTAAATTTCTTAAAGCACCCCTTATCCCTATGGCCAACTCTTCTAAGTCTCTAGGATTGCGTTAAGTGCTCACCTAATCACTAGAAGTGTCTTAAGACTAAGAAACACTCTTAGTGTCTATAAGAGTCCTAGTTATATGATAAGGAAGTTGGGAGCTCACTCCAAAATTGAGGTCAACAAGATAATATACATTTTTTAGTGAAAAAATAGACAAAATTTTAATGAAATCCATTGATAAGTTGATTTTTGACAAATTTTTAGCAGATTATGATCCATAAAAAAAAATCTTGCTAGAAATGATTTCTTTCAAGCTAAAAAATTTCCAAAGTAAATTTTTGACAAAATTTTAGTGTCTCCATTTAAAATAATGCTTATAGCTATCACAATAACTTTCATAATAGTTTGCATCTAGTGGATTCTACCCAGGTTTGATAGTTGATTTTTCAGTAAAAAAATTGATAGCAATAAAATATCATTCAAACCATAGAGTAGCAAAGTTTATGTCCATAATAAATGATGTTGAACCTTAATCAAATCATACTTATATTATGTGCTATCTTTTTTCAAACATTATTCTAAAAAGGTTCAAATATAGTTCGAATATGAACGAAATAAGCTTTGAATATGAGTCAAACATAGTTCAAGTTTGATTCAAGCGTAGATCAACATGACTTAAAGCATGAATGGACATGAGTTATAGCATGGTTCATATATGGTTTGAACATCAATTAGACAAGGTTCAAATAAGGCTCCAAGATGGTTTGAATAAGTTTTGATAAGATTTGAACAATATTTTATGAAGCTTCGAGCAAGATTTAACAAAGGATCAAACATATTTTGAAAAAGATTTAAATATAATTTGAACATAATGTGAATATGGGATATAATGTAGCACACAATATTTATAATCCAACAAATTATAAGAGATTTAATATAACAACATAGTAGGTACAACATAATAACAACGTACCAACTACAATGTAGCAAATAAAACATAGTAGAATATAAGAGATTATAATGATTGAATATGATGGAAGCACCCTTAAGCAGTGATAGAACTAGCTTTAATTCATCTTTAACAACGATAGGTCTATATTTGATCATGTTTTCGATGTTCTATGAAGAAGGTTTAAAAATAAATTGTTCATTATTTAATCATAATTCAATCAAGTTTACAATGAATAATCTTATATCTACCGGCATTCTAAGTTTTTATCATATCTACTATCAAGACCCCTTGATAGTAGATGTTCCAATTAATGAAAAATCTGATTACAGTAACTTCTCTTACAGCAACATTAACAAGAAAGAATGGTTGATATAAATTTTACAATAAATCAAGAAGCTTGAAAATAAGGCATGCATACAAGAGTTGTCATCTACCCCAGCAAATCTCATCCACAGTTCTCATGAAATGCTCAATCCTGCAAGGGATTCTTAGCGCACCCTCTTGCCTGTAACCAACTCTTCAGCCATCTCGAGGAGCTCCATAATGCATGGATCTTTAGCAACTTTACATTTAGAAAGAACCTCTCCGTATCCCCGTCATCATCGTAGTCTCCAACAACAACCGGCATATAGCCTCGTGCGGCGGCGAACGTCCCTCGCCGCTCAGCACGTGTACGCTTCTCCTTGTTGCTTTCATGATTTCTTCTTCAACAAGCTATGATATTGCTGCGCGCTGAACTATGTAAAAATATGGTTATATGTGTGTAGCTTTTCTGATATTGCAAAGGCGATGAAGTGCTTATATGTACAAGGAGGAGGTATGGTTGACGTTTCAAACTGCAGAGCTCAATGTTTTCTCATGTAGTCACATGTGTAAGCGATAGGAAACGCTATATTGAAAATTTGTGTTCAACGGTCAACTCAGCCTGTCGCGTAGGCAAAGCGTCCCCGGCGTTATAAATTATTCAACGAAGGCCGCTGCTGATACGGTGCGTATAATATATATATATATATATATATATATATATATATATATATATATATATATATATATATATATATATATAATTTTATTAGTCAACGTTTTTTTTTTTTTTTTTTTTTTTTTTTTTTTTTCACTTTAAGTTTCCAGATCTCCATTAATGTGAATTTAGGTACTTTCGGAGAACAGGAACCCAGCAGAGAATTCTTATAAGCAGTTTTTCATGAAGAAAACAAGAAGATAAAACTATTGTCGACACTAACATCAGCTACTTATCATCAGAACACTACTACTGGCTAGAAATATAGCATAAGCCATCAAAGGGACAGTAGAAACGCAAATTATATCAGAAAGAAGTATTTTAAATGAAGGCATTGGGAGATATGTACAAGAAGAACAGCGTGTTAACTACCTTTACTCCTGCATCAGGTTGCAGCTTCTCCTGTAATCTCCTACACTTTTCTGAGCAGACATCTCCACCGCCATCGTTCTCCGAAGCCTCATCCTTCGAGTTCAAATTGTTATCCTCGCCATGATCGTTGTTGTTGTTGTTGTTGTTATCGTTTTCGTTGCGAGACCGGTAGTCAGACTCAAGCAGCTGAAGTCTTCTCCTTAGCTCTCCCATCTCCCTCCATCAAGAAAAGTCTTTCTTTGAGAGTTAGATTCTCTTCTTCCAGCTGAGCTATGTGGGTGTCCTGGTCATCCACTCTGTTTTCCAACAGATAAGGGTTGGTGGTGGCCATTCCTTGCTCCTCCCAAAGCTCGGATACACGATCTCGAATCGGCTCAAGTCATGGTCGAGCCTTCTCTCAACCTCCACGTGCTCCTCCACATCGCCTGCTTGATCCATCCTCATCGTCGTCCTCCTCTTCAGCTCCGCCGCTGCCTGCACGACCGGCACCTACTGTTGGAGAGCGGAGACGAATCAAACCTTTCATAGAGCCATATCCATCCACTCCCCACTCTTCCTTGGCCATGTCTACCAGTCTCTCCCTTGAGGGGGAGAATTTTGGCGTGGGAAGGATGGCCGGCGTCACAGGACAGGTAAGCAATACCGCCAGATTTTTGGCGCGAATTATGAAGGATGTCGTATTTCGAGGGGCAAAGGGGACGACTCGAGTAAATTTTTTCTTCGGGTAGAACCGCCTGGCTTTCACGCGATTCTGGTGCTGCAGCTCGTTCAGAGTCGGCGGCTTGTATCCCGAAACACCGGCGGAGGACACAGCACCTGGAACCGCCGCGGACGCTCCGGCGGCAGCGGCAGCCGCGGCCTTCTTCCGCTTGTCAGCAGCCTTCTTGCTCTTCCAGTTCATCCTTCCCGTTTTGGCCCCCGTCGGTGCAAAGACAGGTCGAGACATTTGATACCCCATCGGCTCCTCTGTCACCGGGACCAGAGACGACGCCGTCGGTGCCTGTGGCTGCGCCTGCGCGCGTACGCCCGGTTCAGCATCTGGGACTGATCGTTCATGATAGCTAACAAAGAAACCCAACAAAATCAGAAAATCAAGGAAACCTAGATTGATTTGAATAATCCCACGATTCCCACCGTGAAATGGGATAGATCTAGAAAACCAGCCCAAATTCAAATCGCAACCCTCACACAAAACTAATGTCCCGATCTCAACCCTAACCCTAATTAGATTCTAAGATCGGAATCGAGTGATGAGAGAACGAAGAGGGTCCTCCAGCGAAATCGTTCCGAAAAAAGAAAATAAAATAAAAATCTCTCGATCGGGTTCGATGAGATCTGTGATAGTTTTCTCCTTCGATTTCAAGAAAAATGGAAGTCGGTGGCTTCAAATCTTCGGCGTAATCGATAAACAGTAAACAACAACGAATCGAGGCTCATGCAGTCAACGTTTTTTTCTTTCTTTTGTCGCATTTGTCATATGAACACTTTTAACGTAGTTTTTTTTTTTATCAAAGATGACTCATTTAAAAACATTTTTATGGCAACTGTGGGAAAATCTTTTTGTTTCTTTATTATTAATAACACGCTTCATTAGCAAAATTTTTTTAAAAATATGACCCAAATATAAATTTAATTATATTTTAAAAGTTAATGTGATTATTTTCTTTCATCATTTATAAAGAAATTTATGTCTATAATTTATAGGAAGTAAAAAATAACTGCTTTTATCTATATATATATATATATATATATATATATATATATGTGTGTATATATACACATATACATATGCGACGCATATGTAAAGAGGTATAAATGAGATTTATCATGTACTATTGTGAGAAAACTAGCATATGTACAAAAAGAAGAGTTAAGAATAATATACATAAAAAATGAAATTTTAATCTAGAAACTTAGGATAAAAACTTGAAGGCCTAACCCACATGAAATTATTTTTTAAGTTTAAATCAAAATTTTAATTTAAAAGATTCACACAACCTTATAATCAAAGAATGCAGACTTTCAATTATAAAGAATTATATTATTGGGGATATGTCTCATGTTATGGTGAAGAGGAGAGTTCCAAATATTCATATTTACCAAAACATTATATGATATATTATTCTCCTTTTGTTGGACTACTTATCTCTGACGGATGTGAGTGTGGCTTTGTTATGAAAGAGTCATTTTATTTTATAATTTATATTTCAAAAAATTATAAAATAAATAAAATAAAAATGCATATAAAAATTTCCTTATTGTCCTTCGCACATGCTCTCTGTCGAACTAAACTACTAAACTTGAGAGAGATGATTAAGCCTTTATAATTTGAAGCACAATTTATTTTATTTTGTTTTCTCTTTTTCACATTCTTCTAACATCCTCACCCAGCCCATATTCCATACACAATAACACAAGCACATGCCCAAATTTATTAATATTAATAAATTTATCACACAAGCATGTTGAGTAGCTTTTCCATAATTTTTCAATGATTCAATTATAATACCAAGAAATCAATTAAATTTTTTTAGAATACAAAAATTAGTTTATTGATATTTTAAATTCGTATTTTTTTAATAAAAACATTTATGATATGTATTTTAATCTAGGCAAGGATTATGTAAACCATTTCATAAGAGGAGATGAGAAGAGGATTATAGTAAAGTCATCACCTCTCATGTGAACTCATGACAAATATTTCTTTGAGGACATATCATTCAGTTAATAAAAAGATTAAAGAGGATCTAGGTTACTCAACATCTTATATAGAGTATGCTCCCTTTAGTTAATTACATTCAAAGATACCTACAAGTGAAACTTTTGATAAGTGAAAACATGTTTTTATTTGATTTTGTTTGATAAGGAAGATTCTTGATGAACTAATTATGAACCTCATAGAGTTGTCCATATATTTTGTATCATTCTACAAGGTAGATGGTGAACCATCATAACTAAGTGAGATAATTGTCTAATATATACAATGTTTATATGATAATAATTATGAAATCATCAAAGACATGACAATAAGTATGATGGGCTCAAGGAGACAAGGTGGTTAACGGGTAAGGAAGTTTAAGAAAAAAATAAAGAAAGTTTAGTTTGAATTTTTCAGATTTATCATCCCAAGCTATCAAGCTCAAGGTTACTTAGTTTGAGAAGGTTGTCAACACAATCTAGCTAAAAAATATTTTATCAACAATTATGAATTACATCATATATATTTGATCTCATGACCTCAAGTCATGGAAGAGAAACTAAGCATTTCCTAAATTGATAAATTTTATAAAAAGTTGCAAAAATATATGACTTATAATCTATACATAAGTAAGAAATGCTATAGAAAGAAAACAATTTGAGATAGCCCTATCATACATAATTAAAACTACCCAACTTTAGACTTATAATCATGTTTAGATTAGGCTATAACTTTATAGTGTATTAAGACTAGACTCTTTAAGCATAATTAAAACTCGGCCTAACTAAGCGTCTACCTTAAGAGTTACAATGCAAGTTATCTATCATTAAAAGAGAAAGACATATATTACTTGATTGAGATAACTATATCATAAAACAATGCATCAATAGTGCAGGTTTTGATTGCAAGATTGCCCCAAAATGTACTTCCTCCAATAAATATTATTTTCTTGGTAAATTTTAAGTGTAATTATCATTTATTAAAGTCAATAAGAATATTTTATCCTACTAGAATAACATGAAGTCATCAATATCCTAGTTAATCATATTACAATAATAAAATAAAAACATGAACAATCATTGTGGCATGATGGTTGTAAAAATATATGTAATATGTTGTGTGTGGGTAATCAATTTATACATACTCAAAATAAAAATGAAAAAAAAGTAGTCATGTCTTACTCAACAAATTTGGATAATTTAAATAATGAAGTATAAGTATTAATTTATCTCTACTTCTTGGTCCCTTTCATAGTCCAAATTATGTACTAGTTCATTAGGAAATTGATTGGTTTGTATAATGAGAAAATTATGTTTATAGTTTTTTTGTACATATAAAATTTTTAAAATGTAGTGAAATATATATTCTAGAACTAAATTGTTCCATCATTGCACTCAACAACATAAAATCATAGATAAAATTATATATAACATCATTGCATTTATATATTGATGCATGGCCCCTATAAACATAAAATAAAAGTAATAGTTGTATGCCAACTGTTTGTAAAGAAAATATCTTTAACCTAAAGCAGTAAAATAACATAACAGTGCAACATATCAGAGAAAACATTATAAATAATATCGAGTCCTATTCACACTCAAGGCATCCTTATCCTGAGCATTAAAGGATTTTCATATCAAAATAAGTTGACTAAATCCATCTTATGCTAAATAGCTAAAGGGTTATGAGTTATCACAATATCTAAGTGTGTATAAAATCAATGTATTATGGGGTTGACACATATGACCATGATAACTTGTCAAATTTAATCATTTATGGAAGTATGAATATCCTAAAGTTTATCACTTTATTATCAATTGAAGTAATAGGCTTTTAGATAATTAAAATTTTTAAATAGTCATATAAGGTATGACTATGATTAAATTTTTTATTATTATATGAAATATCTTCTAATATTGATAACATATTAATTGTAATCAAAGTTAATCATTTATTCTAATGAGATGTATCCTAGCTTAAAGTGTGACATCACTTTGTATACTTGCAAACGCATCAACATGATGGGGATAGCTGAAACTATCAATTATTAAGTACAAAATTCAAGTGTTCAAGAGGGTATGAATACTTGAAGATAAAAAAATTTGATATTCTAGTTATAAATATTTAAAATATTTAGAGTGTAAGATAAAGTTTTAAATAAGAGCCATTTCTACAAATAAGTAGAATACGAGAGCACGTATAGGTGCATGCCTAAAACCAATAGTATTTAATCACAGGGTGTGACTGAATAGAATGACTTTAACAAAAAGGTATGACCTAATCAGGTTAGAATATGATTAAAAGTGGTATTGACAAAACTAAACTAGATATTAAATATTAGTATAGTTATAAGAATATAATATACCATAAATGAACTAAGTCATAGGAGTAAGATTAGCCTATAGGATTTTCTCAATCAAGCATGTTTAAATGGATAGAAAATGTGTTGGCTATAAGAAGGAGGCTGACACAACTAAGCTACTCTGCTAAAAGTAATAACTATTTAAA
Source organism: Cymbidium sinense (assembly GCA_021442155.1). NCBI lineage: Eukaryota > Viridiplantae > Streptophyta > Magnoliopsida > Asparagales > Orchidaceae > Cymbidium > Cymbidium sinense. The sequence goes on from CM038225.1 coordinate 88,984,036, forward strand.
ACATGGTAGAGAGTGTAATAGCAAATTATAAAATTAACTTAAGAGAAAGGATCTATATGTATACTATTGATAATGCAAGCTAATCAAGCAATTCAGTGGATAATCAACATCTTAAGATTTTTTGTGATTTAGTCCTTAATAGTGTTCCCCAACTAGATTAGCTTACATACTTATATAATCAACTTAAGTTTATAAATGGTTAATTAATATAATCAACCCAATGTTATATCAGGCTAAAATCAAATAAAGCAGATCAAAAAATATTATAATAGTGAAACGAGTTATATATCTCCTAGTATAACACATAAATGAAATCAAGAGTGCAAGTACACAAGTTCAATGCAGTATTTTAATGAAATTTTTTGTATAAAAACTGTCACAATTAAATCGAATAATAACTTAATATTTGGAAAATGAAAATATTTAAATGATATTGCATAGTAATATTATTATTTTATATTTTCCTTTAGAAATAAAATTTTAAGTTATTAATTTGAACAAAATTGTAAATAATTTCAAATTATTTGTTTATAATTTCGAATTATCTTTTGTAGATGCCTTGGAATAGAGCCTAGCTATGTAAATTTCATAAAGAAAATTTTAGCTTAGTAAAGGTGGTTAGAAGATCATAAGATAGTGGCACTAATTGATTACTGCCCTACCATGCTAGAAATGAAACTTCCTATAAAGAGAAAAGATCCAAGTAGCTTCACCATACTCTATGCCATAGGAGGAAAATCATTTAAGAATTCACTGAGTGACTTAGAAGCCAACATAAATTTCATGTCATTATCAATATTTATGAATTTAGGATTGGGAAGGTAAAGCTCGCTAGAGTATCTCTATTGCTTACTGATGCATTAATTAATTAATTTGAAGTGATTGTGCAGGACATGCTGATGATGATCGATAAATTCATCTAACCTGATGATTTTTCATAGTTGATATGAATGATGATTATGCTAAGTACCTACCCATTCAGGAATGACCATTCTTAGCCACAAGATAAGCTCAAACTAATATTTCAAAAGGAGAATTATAACTTAAAAAAACAATGAAATTCAAATCTTGAAGGTGTATGAAGATCACAAGATACATAAAAAGTTGTAATGTTGTAGCAACAAATACAAAAGAGTGATTAGATCCAACAACTAAAGGAGGAGTACAACCCAGTTATGGAAAAGGAGGTGAGTGGAAAAAGAGAAGAAGGTCACACTAACCTTCATAAACAAGAAATTAAAGTCCTCACCAAGGGGTTCTACTTAAAATCATTCAAATTTAGGTTATTCAATCAACCATAAAAGGCTACTTAAGGAGGCAACATCATACTTGCAATGGTTGTAGCAACACCTGCTACCAGACCGCACATGAGATTAGCAAAATAGGCACAAGTTGAAGACATTAAACCAAGCACTAATTAAGAGGCCACGTTATTTTTTTTCATTATTCTCCTTTTATTTAATGTTGCATTTCCTACCTTCATCTAGTTTACTTTTAATTATTCAAAAAATAATATTTTTTTGACTTGCTCCTAAGCACTAGACCTAACACATAAGTACCATGCTTACAATCTAGCCTAATAAAACATGCTAGAATCAATAATTGCTCAATGTCTAGGTGTGGACCTATGGCACCTAGGCACTAACACCAACATGTGCGAGATTCTTTTTTTAAGCTATTTTATTCCATGAACCAACCTCTAGATTTGATGAGATTTCATTATTTTGTGTAGGAAAGAAACCATAATGTGACATGATTCTTGAAGGTCGACCCTAGCAACAAATAATTGTGATTTCAAATCATGTCATGACTAGAAAATATGGACAAACTTTAAAAATAAAATGGGACTCATATGTCCCTTGGGAGAGGTTATAAATTGGGGGAAGAAATGGCTTCCAAACCACCCTCAATCTATATAGCGACACCGTTGTTGTCCCTCTCCTTCCTATACTCTCAAAATCGTGAACAACAAATGCATAACAAAGGAGGCACCCTCTAGCTAGAACCTACAATGCAAGGAAGTTCTACTTGTACCCCACTATATAAAAGTTTGAGAAGATCTTCTCCAAGAAACATTGCATTTCAAAGTGAGGCTTTGTTGCTCCTAAAGGCCAAATTGAAAAGCTAGCTGCAAGAAGATGATAACTTTGTCAAGCTTGGCTCTACTTTATTCTAGTTGAGAATTTTATGCCAATGTGCTAGAAGAAAAGGATATGAAATGCTTGATGCGAGATAAATAATTACTTTTAGTTTCACTTGTATAAGCATATTTTGGCTTAATATATATCAAATTCTACTTTTAGCATTCTTTCTTGTTAATGTTCTAAAGAGAAGTTCTAATCGATTTTTCATTAATTGGAACATCTACTATCAAGGGGTCTTGATAGTAGATATGATAAAAACTTAGAATGCTGGTAGATATAAGATTATTCGTTGTAAACTTGATTGAATTATGATTAAATAATGAACAATTTTTTTTAAACCTTCTTCAAAGAACATCAAAAACATGATCAAATATAGACCTATCATTGTTAAAGATGATTTAATGCTAGTTCTATCACTGTTTAAGGGTGCTTCCATCATATTCAATCATTATAATCTCTTATATTCTACTATGTTTTATTTGCTACTAGGGGTGTAAACGAGTGAAGAAATGAAATGCTGTTCAGATTTATCTTATTATTTTGTTCAAATTGGCTGGTTGAAAAATTGCTTTATAGTTTGTTCGCTCGAAAAAATATTTGTGTTCGCTTTTAGGCTCGTGTTCTCGAAATTAGCTCGATTTTATATTTTAATAATTTTATTTTTTTTTTTTATTTTAAAATAATTATTAAAATCTTATGCAGTGAAAACTGAAATATTATTGACAAAAATTAAAGCTAAAAATATACAATTATACAAAATAATTATATACAATCATAATTATTATTTTACACTAAAAAAAGCTTTGTTACACAAAATAATTAAAATTAGAGATTCATTCAAAGATTTAAAATCAAAATTATATACAGTTAAAATTTATGTTCTTAAATTAAATAATTTTCAATAAGAGATTCAAAATCATTTTTTACACAAAATTGAACACAACTTCAAATACTAATTTATAGTCTAACAAAATTCACAAACTCATATATCATATATGCATATACAAATTTACAAATTCATAACTTATATAATTTACAAATTTACAGATTTACAACTTTCTAAAATAAATTCAACCTAAAATTTTATATGATCATATACAACTTACAATTTCAAAAAATAAAAGCTAAGAAAATACAAAATTTACAATTTCCAAATATCAATTTCTAATCAAATCATTTGCTTCAGCTTTAATGTTAAAGCTTTATAGTCTTCTTCAAGCTTTCCTATCTTCAAAATCCAACCAATCTTGAATCTTCAAATCTGTAATCTGCACTTTATGTTAACAAAACTAGCAAAAAATTATAAAATAAATATTATGAGTGGGCTCAGAAACTAAAATAAATAATCATTGATCTAATATTTTAATGGTGTATGAATATTAGACATTCAAAAGACGATAAAATGAAAGATTAATATTAATAAGACTAGATAAAAAAATGAAAATAAGTGTAGCATTTGTTCCAAATTGACAAAATGAAATCACAAAAAAAATAAAAATAAGCATGTGTTCAAAAAAATCCAAACTATTAAGCTAACTATCATTGATTAAATGATAGACAATCAGAAAATTGACAAAATGTAATCTCAAAAAATTAAATTAAATATTTGAAAATACATACAGCCAAATATCAAGCTAAGTTGCATCTCATACATCTATTTATGGTTTTCATCATATTATTAATGTGTAATATCACAAGTGATATTACATTAATTAGATCTGCTCCAAATTGACCAAGTGTAGCATCAAAAGATCTTACCATAGCCCAATATGCAAAGAACAAAACCAAATGTGTAATGCACAAAGAGCAAAACCAAGAAGCAAACAAAGAACCAAACCAAGAAAACAAAGAACCACCAAAGAACCAACCACCCAACAAACAAAGAACCAAACCAACCAACCATGAATTACGTAAGTCTATCGAGAACTGAGAAGAGATGGGAATACAAGAATGATTAGAAGAACAGTAAAGGGTTGCTCCCCACCACAAAGACAACTATGGACAAAGGACCGAAAATGCAAATAAACTCAATAGTCTAATTCTGCCAACAGTCTGCCAATTAAATTTAAACGTTTCTGCAATCGGGAGCAAAGAGAAAATAAAGAAAGAAATTCTAATAAATTTTTAGTTAATGTCATGGTTAATGGCAGTATAGCTGTAGCAATGAAGCGATCCCTTTTCGGGACTAAACTGTATAACGTTGAATCCATAGAAGCAGAAAAAAGAGAAGGCCAGAAGACACAGCATTATTAACAATATAGCAACCTCACAATCTGCCAATTGAACTGATCAAGCTTTAAGTAACCTCACAATTCTGCCAACAGTCTGCCAACAATGAAGTTTTCTTACACTCAAGTATGTTCCGAAATCGAACCCATCAATGTATACAAGAAATAAAATGAAATTGCAAACCAGCTTCATCCACAGATATAACAGATCCACTTCCATAATTCAAAAAAAAAAAAGAAACAAAACAGAATTAAACAGAAAAACACCAAGAAAAAAGTTAGCCAGATATGCTAAAAGATATGCAAGGAAAAGGTTTTCATGCAAACATGAAGGACTATTTTTATCCTTACAAGTTATAATTTACCAAAAAATTCATTCCTGTTTTGTCTGTAAGAAAGCCTGCAAAAAAAACAACCAAACAAGAACTAAACCGCAAAAAATGCATTCTGTTAGTCAAGGAAAATGTCACCAATGATTAAAGTGAATATCAAGCTCAAGAACTAGTAGACAAGCAAAGATGTCAAAAGCCAGCCACCACTGCTTGATATGGTTGTAAATCCAACAACCAAACAGTTAATCATCAAAATAAGTATTTGGTATAAAATACAGAAGTGGTTTCTATAAAATACTCCCACACTGAAGAAACTCTCTTCCTACCTCTCTTAGGGTTGACATCAACACTAGTAGTCTCAAATGTATGCTCCTCTGATTCAACTTGTTGTGAAGTACTTGGTATATCATTACCTACAACTAAATCATTACCACATGCAGACTGAGAATGATCCACATTAGACATGATTGTACACAAATAAAAAGAAAATATGAGTTAGTACTTAGGACCACATACACATACACTCTCCAATCTCCATACTAAACTTCATATTCAATATTGTTACTCTTCTCTCATTTAATCAGCTCAAAAAAATTGCAACTCCAAGCTATACATAATTAAGCTAATCTACTATCACCACCAAATCAGCTCAATAAATAGTATCCATGCCATTGATGCCAACAGACTAAACAAAATAATGGCCGAACAGAAATAAATAGTATCCATGCCAACAGAGACAACAAAGTAATGGCCGAACCAAAATAAATAGTATCAAACTATCCATGCCAACAGAAACTGAAAAATCAAACAGAGCCTGCAACATATTACATATATTTCCAAAATAACAGAGACAACAGAGTAATGGCAACGACAAACCAGACACAGAGTAATGGACGGGACAATTTAGAATGAGAACCGAGAAGAGTAAAAGAAAATGAGAAATCAAACAGACAACAATATATAGCTCCCAAATAACAGAGACGAGAATAATGGTAGGACAAACCGAAAAGTACTTGCATTTTAATAACCTACAAAGAATAACCAATCATCCACAACAAGCATAAGATAAGATGTAAATATCGTATATGGTATAATAACCGAATAAGCACTTCAAGCATTTCAATGAGGTCCGAGACAAATATATATAACATATATCAAGTGACTCAAGTCTACAAATGAAAAATCAGAGTCACAAATTGTAAAAGCTTAAGAGCATTTCTCCTTTTAACATGAAACCGAAGTAGAAGCTTGATAAAAGAAGAAAATAATGATAGCATACATGCAAAGTTGACCGAGTCCCAAGTAGAAGCCTCATAAAAACAAGAAAATAATGGTCGGTACCAAACCCTAGAAATCCAGAGATCGCATCCAGGTTCCGCTATTGCTTACGATATTACCATTGCACTAAACTCGCAAAACTCACAACTCGTAAGACTCTTGCTAAGAAGAGTAGAAAAGGCCAAAAAACACTGAGACGAGAGGGAGTCAAGGGACTTACAGGATTAGGGCAGAAAGTCGAGAGGCAGAGAGTCGAGAGGGCTGCGGTCGAAATGCGGAATGAGTCGAGAGATAGGGTAATATCAGATATCGCCGCTTCCGCCGTTTTTATTTTAAATCCCCGTAATATAAATTCCTACATCGGGATTAACTAATACCACCTAAAACCTAAACAGTAAACAGTAAGTATAAATGCATAATTATAAAAAACCTATAATAATAATTACTAATATATTTTAGCTTATTTTATTTAAAAAAATTTTAACTAATTTTATAATTAAATTAAATATCAATTTTAAAAATATTTAATGACAAATATAAAATTTAATATAAATTCTTTATTTATTTCGAAGCAAATCGGCGAACACGATCGACAAAGGATTGTTAGTGTTTCATTTATATCGAGCACGAAATATTTATTAGGTGTTTCATTTACTTAACGAGCAGGAATCTGAGCTAAATATCGGAACACAGTACGTTGCAACAAGCTTTTTTTGACTCTATTTGCTACATTGTAGTTGGTACGTTGTTATTATGTTGTACCTACTATGTTGTTATATTAAATCTCTTATAATTTGTTGGATTATAAATATTGTGTGCTACATTATATCCCATATTCACATTATGTTCAAATTATATTTAAATCTTTTTCAAAATATGTTTGATCCTTTGTTAAATCTTGCTCGAAGCTTCATCAAACCTTGTTCAAATCTTATCAAAACTTATTCAAACCATCTTGGAGCCTTATTTGAACCTTGTCTAATTGATGTTCAAACCATATATGAACCATGCTATAACTCATGTCCATTCATGCTTTAAGTCATGTTGATCTACGCTTGAATCAAACTTGAACTATATTTGACTCATATTCAAAGCTTATTTCGTTCATATTCAAACTATATTTGAACCTTTTTAGAATAATGTTTGAAAACAGATAGCACATAATTTAAGTATGATTTGATTAAGGTTCAACATAATTTATTATGGACATAAACCTTGCTACTCTATGGTTTGAATCATATTTTATTACTATCAATTTTTTGCTGAAAAATCAACTGTCAAACCGGGGCAGAATCCACTAGATGCAAACTATTATGAAAGTTATTGTGATAGCTATAAGCATTATTTTAAATGGAGACACTAAAATTTTGTCAAAAATTTACTTTGGAAATTTTTTAGCTAGCAAGAAATCATTTCTAGCAAGATTTTTTTTGTGGATCATAATCTGCTAAAAATTTGTCAAAAATCAACTTATCAAAGGATTTTATTAAAATTTTGTCTATTTTTTCACTAAAAAAATGTATATTATCTTATTGACCTCAATTTTGGAGTGAGCTCCCAACTTCCTTATCATAGAACTAGGACTCTTATAGAGTTTCTTAGTCTTAAGACACTTCTAGTGATTAGGTGAACACTTAACCTAACCCTAGAGACTTAGAAGAGTTAGCCATAGGGATAAGTTGTGCTTTAAGAAATTTAGGAGGACTTGCCTACCTTGTAGCCCAAACTAAATCCTTGCTTCCTTCTTCCAAATCAAATCTCAAATTCAAATCCAAATTCCAAAATCAAATCCAACTATCAAATGATAGAAACCCATGATTAAATTCAAACTCCAAATCCCTTCCTAAGCCCATTGATTTTATCCTTAACCAAATTCAAACTTAGCCTTAACCAAATTCAAATCAATCCTAATCCAACTAATTTTCTCAATTATTAAATTCAATCTCCAATCAAATTTTAAATCATAAATCTAATCCAACTATCAAATGATTGAAACCCAAATCAAATCGAATTCCCAATTTTGGCCCTTTTAGCCAAATTCTTGAACTTAGCTAAATGATACCCAAACCAATTCAAAACTCATGGATTTCTTCATGATTCAATCATTCCTACAATCATTGACCTAAATATAAACATAAACCACCATTATCAAATCAAATCCAAGCTAACCCAAATCAAACCCAAGTTAGCCCTTTTGACTTGAAATTGTCTTATGAACCAAAACCCATTTGGCTCCAAACCACTTGCAATTGCATTTATATTTGAATCGTAGGCTAATGTGTGAGTTCAACTAAACTTGAATCAAGCCAATTAACCCATTTAGGCTCACTTGACCCAAAGTGTCCTAAAGGAACATTTCTAAGCCAAGTTCTAACCCAACCCAGATTAGAATGAACTAAGCTCATCCAAACCTCACAACATAACCAACCCTAGGGTGATCAATTATCTTAAATTGGGTCAAACTAAGTCATACCTTTGACCAAGTCAACATTTAGCCCAAATAAAACCCAAACTAGCTAAAATTCACCATATGCTAAATTGATTGAAACAATTAATTCAAATCCACTCATAATCACTTATTGAACTTGAAAACCATAATTGAGCGAGTTGACCAATTGGTCAACTTGACCCAACCTAGCCCAAATTGACCTAAATGGTCAAATTAGCCAAAATCCATATTAAATCCAAATTAAACGAAACCAAAGCCTACAATCATTTTCAATTAGCCAATTGAAATTGACTCAACACCTAACCCAACCCAATTTGGTTAAATTGGTCAACTTGACCCATTTGACATCTATGAACCCAAATGAGCCATAATCAAATCTAAAGCAAATTGAATCAAACCAATGACACCAATACACTCCAATTGGTCATGTGAACTTGACCCAACCCTTAGTTTACCCAATTTGACCAATTGGTCAACTTGACCCAAGCTAACCCAATTTGACCTAAATAGGTCAAATCAAGCCAAATCAAATTAAATAAACTCCAAACCACTTGAAATTTGGGCTAACCTACTTTTGACCCATTTCAAATCTGCCCAAATCAAGCCCATAGCAAAATCACTATTTAGCCCTTGGGTTTAGGACATCCAATGAGATAAGACACATGCACATTAGGTCATTTTCTCCCCTTAACCACTTGGCACCCATTCATCGGTCCACTTAGGCACCTAGGACCATGGATGACTGACAAGGGTTGTTAATTATGACTCATGGAGAGGTGAAATCAACTCTCCATTCCCATTGAAACACTTGGAAAGCCATAGTACACCCACTACTCCCATGGCAGCCACTGTCACACCTACCTCCACTCAAAGGAAGCCAGCTAACATGATTCTCAGCCCAAATCAAAATTCCCATCTCAACCATTGATCCAAAAAGCCAATATAACCATTATCATCCGATCCAAGGAATGAGGGGGTATACCCCCTCATTCTCACTCACACTCACACACTCATACTGATTTGCTTGAGCCAAGGAGAGATCTGAGCAATTTCAAGGCTTCTTGAGCTCCCCAAAATCCCCATTCTTGATTTTATGTGAAATCGAAATAGGGGAGGTCACCTCTGATTTCCATTTGCTCAAACCTCTACCAAAGTGTAATTAACTTTGTACACACCTTCATTTGAGCTAAATGAGCAAGAATGAATCGTTTCCCATCGCCCTTGACTACTGGAAGTAGGAGTTTGACCAAGATCGATCAACTATGCCTCGTGCGTTGGTCTTCCAAGCAAACTATACCAAATCAAAGCTTGTGTGGCTCAACAGGGCTTTATTTTTACCAAATGAAGCTTCCTCAATCATTGGAACCGCTGGTCATAAGCTCTAGTGAGCTATGCCATTCGTCGATCGAATTAAAATAGCTTGTCTTTTGTGAAAGAAAGTGTTATGTCACACGATTTCCACCATTGGATTGCTTTATTTTGCTTCCCCAAAGGTGTCGGATTGATGTCATCTCCATTTGAGCTCGAGTGAGCTTCGGCGATCGATCGACAATAGGCGTGGTTAGCTCGAAAGGAGATAGATCCGCGATCCATTATCGGAATGGATGGTCTTGATCTGATCACATGTAGAAATGCTCATTTACCTTTGGATCCGTGAGTTTAATCGTGGTCGTCCGATCTTAAATCAGAAAGTCCACGTTACGTGTGCATCATTCGAGTCAACCTTTGGATGTGATAACTTAAATAGATTCCCATCGCCCGCGGAAAGCTCGGCGTCGATTATCGTGGCGATGGGATTAAGGCTTTAAATATGATTAATTAATTTGTTTCTTAATCCTAAAACTTCCTAAATTCATAACTAATTCTAGAAAAAAAATACAAACTTAGGCACATTTTAAAGATATTTTAGAGTAGAATCTAGAAAAAATATTATTAATTGATTTTGAACAGTGATTTTGGCTTAATTAAGGTTTAATTAAAAATCTAATTATTTTAATTATTCCTTAATTAATCACCCAATTGATCTGTAACTTTCTGTAGATATTTAGGGGAATGACCTCTACCTCTTCTATTTTTTGGGATTTTATTGATTACTTAATTAGAGAAATCAATTAATTAAACCTTAATCATTTTCCTATTTTGATTAGTGATAATTAGTGAATGAATAGTGATTTAATTAATTAATTAAGCCTAATTGCCTCAGTTGAATAGTAAGGGAGCTTAGAGAAAGTGTTTGGGATACTTTTCCTAATTCATTTCCTAAGTTTCCTTCACTCTTTGATTAATGATGTAACTAATTGCTCAATTAATTTAAAAACCTCTAAGATAAAAAAACCAGAATCTAATTGAGTGTTTAAAGTTACTTAGGAGTTATGGATTGAGGCCTTGCCCTTAATCCCTTTCCCTAAGTTAATTTCATCATTCTAATCAAAATATAATCAAAGAATTCAATCAATTAATTAACGAACTTGATTAACACAATCTAAAATTCACTTCATACCTAAGCAACCTCTAACTAATCTTGGGTAGCTCTTTGGGAGTTCAATAAACCAAAGTGGGAGATAATGAAATTTTAGTTAGCTCAGATGTGTGAAAAAATTATAAAAGTAGTTAAGTGAGATCTCTTAAGCCTAATCAACTTTTAATCATGAGCCAATTGCATTCGGCCCATTTCATTTCTTAGGAGCATTGCAAATTTACTTTTCATGTGGTTTCATGTCATATTGGCTCATTATTAATTAGTTAATTAACTTAAGATGATGTAGGCAAGGGTTAATTGGCTTAATTCATACCCTAACTTAATTAAACCATAAAATAAACTTAATTACTTCTTCATTAAACCAAATTAACTCATACATGGGGAATTAGATTAGGATCGAAAGCGTCTTTCATTTCCTAAATCAAATCAAACTCTGAAAATGTCATTTTAAGAACTTTGGTTTATTTTAAGTAGCCTTATTTAATATGATTGTCCTTAGAAATTAATTGGAATGAATGAGATCATGTGCTTATGTTCCTTTATTTCTTTCCAATCATGTTAAATGTTTCTTTCCATATATAATCATGCATTCATTTCTTTTAAAATTAACTAAATGAATTGATTTCTTTTATATCAAATTGCATGTGGTGATTTAAATTTAAAATAGGTGTGGCTATTATTATTATTATTAACTCAAAAGTTATTTTTAAAAGCCCATAAATTAATTACAATATATGGAAAGATGTTAATTACAATTATTTATAAGTTTGCATGTGTTGATAATATAATATATGCAATATGAAGCTCTCTTTCCTTATCTTATATGGATTTGCATGGGATTTATAAATGTATAGTTCATTTGACAAGAACACAACATTTATCTAAATCTACTTCTATACATCTCCATGCCAAGACTTAGGAAGAATTTCATATCACATATGTAAATCATATAGTCAAATCAAATATGACTTCTTGCATGACTTTTTGTTCTTTTGATTCTTTTTGTACATTCACATGTATATGAGAAAAGTGGTATATTCGTCTGAACACCCTCGGGCTATGAGGCTTTAAGTAGCCCTAAGTAGGTCTTGTACCTTACGCCCCTGGTGTAGAACAATGGCGTCGAACTCACTTAAAACTCTTATACTTATGTATGTATGATGTGACCAATGAATAAGAATCATAATCAAATAAACCAAATACAACTTTTGCATGGGTTTTCCTATCCTTGTAGCTGTTTAGACATCTATATTTATCTAAGAAAAATGTTATATTAGTCTAGACATTGCTTTCCAGGCTTTAAGTAGCCCTAAGTAAGTCTTGTACCTTACGCTCTAAGTGTAGAATAATGGCGCCGTACTTACTTAAAACTTTTATTAATGTGAATGTGTGCCTAGCTAATGGATGGAAAATCACTCTTTTTCTATTAAAAAGACATGCATCCATAATTCAATCAAATGAAATATTTAAATTCTAAACACGTTTCTTTGCATTCATCATTTAAGTGTGCTAAGACTTACATTATATGCATAGGTATGCTTAGGATTTAATCATATGCATGATTTATATGATAGAAAGAAATAAATAAATATTTGTTATGTGATAGTAACTCATTTTAATTTATCTTAAGATTTCTTTCTTATTGAATAAGGTCATTTAGAGTGAACCTAAACTTAGGATTGATTAAAACATATAATAAGCCATTTATTAAAAGAATTGATTAATTAACTTGCTTTAGAAGTGACTTAAGGTAGGGATGAAAGATAGATTCCCTCTCTTTCTTCTCTTTTTAATACCTAGTTGTTTAGTGTAGGCCATATGAAACAAAAGAAATTACTAAGTAAAATCTTTAAACCAATTAAATCACTTAAAGAGAAATCAACCCTTTATAAATTAAATCACTCACACTTAGCAAATTACAACTCTAAAGCCTAGTTAGGACATATCACATAGGCTTTAATGCACACATATTAGACTAAGTCATCACTTCTAGCTTTATGTTAGGACAGTGTGTGGTTTGACGTATGCTTATTTTGTGATATATTATTATAGACTGGATGTTAGGATATATGTGCGTAGTCTGAATGTTAGGCTGATATTAGCCTAATTATGCTTTATGTAGGAGGGTTGTGCTTAAGGGGTGTTGTAAAAAAAATATAAATTTTTTTTGCTATGCAGGTTGCTTAGCCCCTAAGCATAACCCAAGGCAGGACATGTGGGCTTGGTTACCCATGTGAGGGGTGCTAAGTCTAAATTATTCATATAATAGCTTGAGTTGTATGGTGTGCTTAGCTAACGTTTATTTTGCAAGTATTGTTAGATTTATTTTTCTTCTTTTAATGTAATTTTGCTTTAAGACTAGGATAAGTATTATGGGAGATTAGGATGAGCATTGGATATAAGACCAAGTCTTATGCACCATGTGATGCCTTTGGAGCATGCACATTCAAATCAAGCCAAAAGGAAGAAAGAAAGGGAGCAAATAAAATGAAGAAATGAAAGATGAAGAGATGAAGAATAAAGAATGAAGGCCCCCATAACTTTCATCATTTGTAATTGTAATTACTCTCTTGTAATCCAGGTTGTATAAGGGTAGAGCTCGGCTACCCAAGTTTCTTTTCGGGTTGTATGGCGTACCCGCGACCTTTTATTCTTTTGTGATAGTTTGATAAAATTGTTTGATTATTTGTTTAGCTTGTGCATTATAAGAAGCATGCCATTTCATAGTTTATTTATCAATGGTGATTGTTGTATAGCCTTGATGTGATTAGGCTCCTAGGATAAAAATTAATCTTTGTACCCAAACTAACTAAACTAAAACCTCTATAGGCATTAAATCAAGATAATAAAATATTTGGCATCCCCTTAGCTGGATGTTATATGTTTAATATCATGCATAACCATCTTATTTCACTCTTGTTAATAGAAGGCTTTCATCTTTACTAGATAGTGAGTGCTTAACCTTTGAAAGCCTATGATGGAAGAACACATTTTTCCCTTTTTATTTCGCCCATAATCAACTTCTCATGTATTTAGGCATACAAAATCCCATAACCTGTGTCAAAATAAAGAGTCCCAAATTAAATGAAATTTGATAAAAATTTGTATTAGATTTAATTCATTACTTATACAGTTCATGCTCTAGTCTCTTAGGGAGTAGGTATAAGGACTTAGTTTCTTTTCTAAATAACCCAGCCATCTTGCAAAAGCATATGATTTTCTTACATGAATTTAAAGCATATGAGGAGTTAGTGCCACTTGATGGTTATAAATCCGGCCAGTGGTGGTTTACTCTCTTATGGAGGTAAACCATATACCACTTTCGTCTTAAATTTAGGTCATGCTTTGGCCCTTACTAAATCTCCTTAAATTTAGGATCCGAGGTTGCTATTTTTCTTTAGGGCTACAAGAATAAATCCTCACCTCTTATGTATTTCTATATTCTTATATTATGGAATTATAAATCCTAGATTTCTAATAAAATTTCAACTCAAATAAATTAATCTCCTCAACTTCAAATATATAAATCCCAACCATAGGATAGATTGGAGTGCTCACTAGACTTCTTAGTATCATGAGCACTCCCCACTCATCTCCTTTGGTTCTGATAATAACTCTTCCTTTCGATCCATCCCATTGATATTCTAAAACACAACTAATTTATTGATAGTCCTGTCTTTGAATTCTTTGGAGACAACAATCGCTTACTTTAATCAAGAGTATTCTTATGAGATTCATTTTTCTTAATATGTAATTAACTATGGGGGCTTGCCCCCCATAGGGAACTTTAGAACCAGGTCTAAATAAACTCTAATTTATTCATCCATGTAAAGTAGAAGAAAAATCTAAATTATATTCGAAGACCCATCATGCCTTAGGAGTTCTTATCAGTTGAGTAGATCCATTATAAGATAGTGACTTTTATCTTTCAAGATAGTATACTATTCCTCAATGGCATACCCGATCACCTCAATAAGTACACTCTCAGATCTGTGTGGTGTCCCCCCATACAAACAAATCCAAAATGTCTATTTTTTCACTAAAAATGTATATTCTCTTTCAGTACTTGTTCGATAATCAAGGTAAAAATTATGGAAAACCTAAATGATGTTAGAAAATTGAAAATTGTCATTAACCTAATAAATTAAATTTTAAGTGTAGAATGATTATATGATTTTGCTAGCAGAATAAGATACTTAGGAACTTATTTTTAGGGTAAACTTTTGGTTAACAAAATACTTATCTATAGTTGTATAACATTTGTAATTTCATTAATTTTTTATGAATAAATAATTGATATACAAAGAGTTAACATGAAGAGAAGGATCTAATAAAAATGTGTAAAAATCCATGTTAAAATTTTTGAATCATATCATAAAAGCATCTTATTAATCTCTCTCTCTCTCTCTCTCTCTCTCTCTCTCTCTCTCTCTCTCTCTCTCTCTCTCTCTCTCTCTCTCACCCCACCCCTCCCACCTCATTCCCAAATAAGGTAACACTTCGAACTTCTTTGATAGATCCAAGGGTTCAAACTTGAGTTAGTTGAATTCTATATGTTATCATAAAAAATGGCTGCAAAGTCAAACTCAAAATCTTTCCTAAGAAACTAACATAGCAAACCTAAACATCCCATTAGGTTAACTATAGTAAGCTTTAAAAGGAACTCCTGTAAAGGGTTATTTCTTTGAATCTTGCCTACAACTTCGTTTGGCTCCGGTTATATTAGACTTCTTTCATTGCTTGGGGTTCAATCGTTCCTTGATGAATATAAGTGTTCAATCTAAACAATCATATATATCTAATCAATCAATTTCCTCTTGTAATTAACCATATGATTAGTTTAGCTTACTAACCTTTAAAATATTTTAGGAGATTTGATAGAGGTTTGAGTCAAAGAGAACCCATTTACTCTCACACTATACATTATGGGTGTTCTTCCTCTATCAATCTTATGAATCTTGATGATAAAATTCAATTCTAAAACATTTCTCTTGGATTATTAAGATGATGATAATAGACATGGGTTGACCACAAATCATTAATATGAGTTTACTTTAAAATTTCTTTTAGTTCATCCAAGATTCTCATCATATGTAAATTTACACTTCATGGATCTATTAGTAAGTTCAATCTTATTAAAGTAAACCCCATTAATTCTTTTGACCGAATTTGACCCTATTGGCTTAACAACATTAGAATAGATTCAAACATTAATTTAATTAAACTAAATTGACTTGATTTCTCATATTTGTTTTCATAATTTACTTGGCTTAATTCCCGTTAGTTTAAGCTCAAAGAGTATTGAGATGGCTTTGATTTATGAACACCTATATATTGCTTGGGGCTTCAATTGAAACATCATAATGTTTATAATAAATCGAACTCTTAGGCATCATTGTAGTCAAAGATGCAAGTTTATTTGATCACCGCATGTGAGTTAAATAAATCATGTAAGTCAAAGTGTGCAATTTATACCCAAATAAGCATACCTTCACTTCCAAATTGAACTTGCCAGCAAAAATGCTGAAATCTCTTTATGAAATTTAACATAGGGGTAGGAGAGAATATCCACCACAATCTTTTAGTTCACCTCAACTTGCATTGACCAACTTTAGTGGGTCAAATCAATGAATCAAAGAAACTCATTAAGCAAAATTTACCAATTTTGTTTAATTTTAGTAAGAGGGAAGAGTTTTTTTTGTTGCTCTTGGCTTGAGGAGGATTTAACCCATTTTTCCATTGGATGAATTGGGTTAGTGACTCATCAAATCTAATCTAAAACCTACTAGGTGAAGGCATGCAACCTTTTTCAATGGGAAGTGATTCATGGATCTTGACTGATCAGTGCTTATCCTTATAATTAGTTCCCTAATGCCTCCCCATCCCTCTAGAACCTTATCTAGAAAGAACGCTTCTCTAATCAATATCAAATCAAGCTCAATTATGGTTGAGCTTCGCTTTACTAAGGTCTATAAATAGACCTTCAATTTCCTCAACTAAGTGGTTACCTAGCATCCCCTCAATCCCACGATTTCAAATGAGACTTCTCCCACCGTTTTAGCTACCTAATTAATCTTGAGACCAATCCACAACCATAGTTCATAGGACTTTGGTCCACATAATGAACTAGAGGGAGAGAGAAAGCTTACAAGTAAGCTCATTTGAGCCATCCCAAATTAACTCCCAAGAAAACCAACTCTTAAGTTAAGAATTTGATCTCTCCTCCATGTCTTATTCTCGACTATGGTCATATGAGCTTTTGAAGCTATGTCATGCCTAGATTAGTCATGGGTTTGGTTATTCTCACCTCCCTCATGCTTCCTAATGTGTGGATTTGGACAAGATTCTCTATAGAGCAAATTTCACTTGGGTAAGGATTAGGTCATGTTGAAACAAACCTAGCCCATGAGCCTTGGTTCACAATTCATTCTAGGAATATGACCAACCTACCATTGGATTAGATTTATTTAAATCAAATGACCCTGATTTATCCAAATCAAATTCCTAAGTTTTATTTTGAATTTTTGTTATCTATCTTCCTTGTTTAGGCCTGAACTTTTTTAGGATAAACACTTTATTAAGCTTAGAACTTAGAGAAAATATTTAAATCTCAATAATTAGTTTATTTAAAATTAAAAAAGAAATTCAATTATCTACTTTTTTTAAATGATTGAAACACTTAAACATTCTAAAAAATTATGAAAGTAGATATAGGATATAGAATACAAACATAGACAACTTATGAAAACTCAATTTAATTATTAAGTTATGAATTTTGTAATCTACTATTTCACAATTTAAAATCATAGAAATTAAATATTTAATAAAAATTATAAAAATTTAAAAAAATGTTTGAAACATCAGTTTAAGCTTGTGGAAAAAGTTTTAAAATTTTTTGAACTAAATTAAACAGATTATGTAATTTGAGTTATGTCAAAATAATGATCAAAATATAAAAATAGTAAATAAATTGTAAAAATTATGAAAATTTAAGAAATGTTTAGAATAATTTTGTAAACTCAAAGTATGAAACAGTATCAAAATGCTTAATATGTAAATTTATGACATCTGTAAATGGTCTATGTTTTCATGAATTAAAATAAAAAATTTATGAACTTTTAAATTAAAATTTAACATTATAATTAGAAAAAATATAAATAAATTTAGGAAAATTATAGATAATCCACTAAATGTTTAAATTAATTATCAAGAAATTCTCTTAAAATTTTAGAAATTTATATGGTAAATTGGAGAAGAGAAACTCATTTTAAGTTATAATTAAAAATTTAATAAATTCAATAAATAATTAATAATTGCGAAAATATAAAGAAAATTATAAATAATCGAAATATTAACTTATACCCATTATAAAAAGATAAACTAAATCTTTTGAAAGTGATATAAAATAAATTCAATCAACTTAAAAATTTTAGATTAATTTAATAAATGATTAATACTTATTAAAAATTATTTAGAAATTAAAATGATTTAAGAAAATTCATAGAAAGTAAAATTAAATTAATTAGAATTCCATATAATCTAGGATGACCTTACAAACAGACATTGTTAATAACATTGAACATTTAATATTATTCAAGTAAAAATTGAATATAAAGTAAAATGAGATCAAGTAGAAGAAATCAAATTAATATCAAACAAAATCCAAGAAACCCGAAGGATTTAAGATAATTTGAAACATTTAAATATCAAACACCAATCAAAATAAATGAATTTTCTAAAACAAACTGTCCCTTGTTTGTGCGTGATTAACAAGTAGGTCCCATTACTTAACTATTTTCCTTGAACATGAATTAACTTGGCATCCCATGTTTAAAATCTTTGCCTACAGCAGTTCAAACCATGAATATCCTAGATGATTCGGGACATAAATCTTTCAACACTTATATGTGTCACAACTTCTTGTACATGAATTTGCATTAGATTAGACATCTATTACACACACACAAACACTAATATTGTACTAAGTCTACTTAATTTGATCTCAACTTTTATGTTTATGGATTAATTATATCATTCATCCTCATTTATACCATTTAATGAGCACATAGCTTAATCACCTCTATGAGAGATCAAGTTATTGCGAAAGATATAAACTAACATTACCGCAATATTCTAGAATTTAATTAATCTATAAACCAACCTAATAGATAACTACATCAAAGCATATATTATCTTTCTTAACAACTTAAAACATTCATTTGTTGAGTTTTATCATAGTTAGTCAATTTTTTGGGTTAAGCGAAATCTTTTAGAATAAAATATTCACTCATTTGATAATATCGATATTTCCCCTAAATCATATTTGTATTATTAGGGAATCTTCATGAGTTAGTCTTTATGTTGTGACTTACTCATTTCTATTATGATTGTCTTCTTGCAACTCCACTAGGTTTATTTGATAAAGTTTATCATCCTTTTGGATCATGTTATTCCTTAGTTCAGTTAGTCATTAAGATTGAAAAACATTAGGACTTAAGTATACACATTAAAAGAGTTGGCCTTACCCTAAGTGGGCCCCACTACTCCTAGTACTCTTTAAATTATTAAATTCAACTTGAATCTAAATTAAATTATAATCTAAAATTCATTTTTAGATAATCATGCACTTAAATCAAAGCCATCCAATGGTAATAAATTAATTTTATTTTTGAATTAAAACCTAAACATTAAGACCCAAAATTGACTCATCATACAAGCCTTATACATACACTAGATTGTTAGGACACTGATGATAAACCTAAGTTAGGGTGATGTTTGATTGTGATGTATTATTTTTTATTATTTTGTGGTTGAATGTCTTAGACTGATTGTTAGGATTTAAGAGCTCGTGGATAGTAGAACATTATTTAGTTATAACTAATTATATTTTGTATATGGAGCTATGGTTAAAGGGGCTAGTGCTATAATTTTAAATTTAATAACATTTGCTTGCGGTGCTTTCTTACACCCTTGAGCATGGTGATTATGATAGGAGGGCTTGGTCCTCATAAGTGTTAAGTCCAATGCTTGAGTTATAGCTTGATTGCATGTTTTTCTTTCAAGCGATCTTTATTTTATAAGGTTTACGATTTTATTTTATTTTAAATTATAATTTGTAACTAGAATTAAGTTAGAGTCATGAGATTTTGAATGAATGGCTAGAAGGCATAGACTTGAGAGGCTCTAAGAAGCTTGAATCATCTCTACCATAAAGATGAAGATGAAGATATGAAGACCCCACAAGCTACCCTTCCTAGTTCTAGGTCATGTTGTATAAGGGTGAGCTTAGTTGCACAATTTTCATATCTTTTGATCGTTATGTATATGTATATATATATATATATATATATATATATATATATATATATATATATATATATATATATATATATATATATATATATATATATATATACATATAATTATTTAGGGTAATGTTTACTCTATATTGTACACTAGAACTACTTGCGTTTTCTAGGGTTTCTTTTCATGATGATGCTTGATTGCATGTAAGCCTAGACCTTTTGTTAGGCTCTTACGAAATTAAAATTTTCTACTCAATTAAAAATAATAAACTCATAACCTAAACTAAGCAATTTATAAACAATTACATTTAAGCCTTAAGCATAAAAACTAAAAGTTGACCTCATTTTTGGATGAGGTTGACATCATCCTGATCTCAGTAATTAGGATCTTTAATGTTAGATTAGGAGCTATTTAATTATACACTTAATAACTAAGTGCATAACCAAACCAAAATTATTTAAGAAAAAAAATTTTAAGTTATTAATTTGAACAAAATTGTAAATAATTTCAAATTATTTGTTTATAATTTCGAATTATCTTTTGTAGATGCCTTGGAATAGAGCCTAGCTATGTAAATTTCATAAAGAAAATTTTAGCTTAGTAAAGGTGGTTAGAAGATCATAAGATAATGGCACTAATTGATTCTTCCTACCATGCTAGAAATGAAACTTCCTATAAAGATAAAAGATCAGTAGCTTCACCATACTGCCATGGGAAAATCATTTAAGAATTCATGACTTAGAAGCCAACATAAATTTCATGTCATTATCAATATTTATGAATTTAGGATTGGGAAAAAAGCTCGCTAAGTATCTCTATTATCTTGATGCATTAATTAATTAATTTGAAGTGATTGCAGACATCGATGATCGATAAATTCATCTAACACGATGATTTTTCATAGTTGATATGAATGATGATTATGCTAAGTACCTACCCATTCGAATGACCATTCTTAGCCACAAGATAAGCTCAAACTAATATTTCAAAGGAGAATTATAACTTAAAAAAAATGAAATTCAAATCTTGAAGGTGTATGAAGATCACAAGATACATAAAAAAGTTGTAATGTTGTAGCAACAAATACAAAAAGTGATTAGATCCAACAACTAAAGGAGGTACAACCCATATGGAAGGAGGTGAGTGGAAAAAGAAGAAGGTCACACTAACCTTCATAAACAAGAAATTAAAGTCTCACCAATTCTACTTAAAATCATTCAAATTTAGGTTATTCAATCAACCATAAAAGGCTACTTAAGGAGGCAACATCATACTTGCAATGGTTGTAGCAACACCTGCTACCAGACCGCACATGAGATTAGCAAAATAGGCACAAGTTGAAGACATTAAACCAAGCACTAATTAAGACGTTATTTTTTTCATTATTCTCCTTTTATTTAATGTTGCATTTCCTACCTTCATCTAGTTTACTTTTAATTATTCAAAAATAATAATTTTTTGACTTGCTCAAACACATAAACCATGCTTACAATCTAGCCTAATAAAACATGCTAGAATCAATAATTGCTCAATGTCTAGGTGTGGACCTATGGCACTAAACCTAACAACATGTGCTTATTCTTTTTTAAGCTATTTTATTCCATGAACCAACCTCTAGATTTGATGAGATTTCATTATTTTGTGTAGGAAAGAAACCATAATGTGACATGATTCTTGAAGGTCGATTAGCAACAAATAATTGTGATTTCAAATCATGTCATGACTAGAAAATATGGACAAACTTTAAAAATAAAATGGGACTCATATGTCCCTTGGGAAGGTTATAAATTAAGAAATGGCTTCCAAACCACCCTCAATCTATATAGCGACATTGTTGTCCCTCCTTCCTATACTCTCAAAATTTGAACAACAAATGCATAACAAAGGAGGCACCCTTACCACAATGCAAGGAAGTTCTACTTGTACCCCACTATATAAAAGTTTGAGAAGATCTTCTCAAGAAACATTGCATTTCAAAGTGAGGCTTTGTTGCTCTAAAGGCCAAATTGAAAAGCTAGCTGCAAGAAGATGATAACTTTGTCAAGCAGTTTGGCTCTACTTTTATTCTAGTTGTTAGAGAATTTTATGCCAATGTGCTAGAAGAAAAGGATATGAAATGCTTGATGCGAGATAAATAATTACTTTTAGTTTCACTTGTATAAGCATATTTTGGCTTAATATATATCAAGCAGTTTGGCTCTACTTTTAGCATTCTTTCTTGTTAATGTTCAGAAGTTCGTAATCAGATTTTCATTAATTGGAACATCTACTATCAAGGGTCTTGATAGTAGATATGATAAAACTTAGAATGCTGGTAGATATAAGATTATTCATTGTAAACTTGATTGAATTATGATTAAATAATGAACAATTTATTTTAAACCTTCTTCAAAGAACATAAAACATGATCAAATATAGACCTATCATTGTTAAAGATGAATTAAAGCTAGTTCTATGCTTAAGTGCTTCCACCATATTCAATCATTATAATCTCTTATATTCTACTATGTTTTATTTGCTACTAGGGTGTAAGCATGAACTGAAGCGGATTTCATTGATTAATTTCGTTTATTATTTTGTTGAAATTGGCTGTGTTGAAATAGCTCGTTTATAGATGATCTTGTTTTCAAAAAAAATATTTGTGTTCGTTTAGGCTAGTTGTTTTGAATAGCTTCGATTTTATATTTTAATAATTTTTTATTTTTTATTTTATTTTAAAATAATTATTAAAATCTTATCATGAAAAATGAAATATTATTGACAAAATTAAAGCTAAAATATACAATTATACAAAATAATTATATACAATCATAATTATTATTTTACACTAAAAAAAGCTTTGTTACACAAAATAATTAAAATTAGAGATTCATTCAAAGATTTAAAATCAAAATTATATACTGATTAAAATTTATGTTCTTAAATTAAATAATTTTCAATAAGAGATTCAAAATCATTTTTTACAAAATTGAACACTTCAAATACTAATTTATAGTCTAACAAAATTCACAAACTCATATATCATATATGCATATACAAATTTACAAATTCATAACTTATATAATTTACAAATTACAGTTACAACTTTCTAAAATAAATTCAACCTAAAATTTTATATGATCATATACAACTTACAATTTCAAAAAAATAAAGCTAAGAAAATACAAAATTTACAATTTCCAAATATCAATTTCTAATCAAATCATTTGCTTGACTTTAATGTTAAAGCTTTATAGTCTTCTTTTTCATCTCTTGAAATCAACCAATCTTGAATCTTTATCATGTCACTTTATGTTAAACTAGCAAAAAATTATAAAATAAATATTATGAGTGGGCTCGAAACTAAAATAAATAATCATTGATCTTGTCATAAAATTCAGATGAATATTAGGCATTGACGATAAAATGAAAGATTAATATTAATAAGGTAGATCTAAAAAATGAAAATAAGTGTAGCATTTGTTCCAAATTGAAATGAAATCACAAAAAATAAAAATAAGCGAAGCATGTGTTAAAAAATCCAAAACTATTAAGCTAACTATCATTGATTAAATGATGAACAATGAAAAAATTGACAAATGTAATCTCAAAAATTAAATTAAATATTTGAAAAATACATACAAATATCAAGCTAAGTTGCATCTCATACATCTATTTATGGTTTTCATACATTGTGTAATATCACAAGTGATATTACACATTAATAATAGAACATCTGTTCCAAATTGACCAAAATGTAGCATCGATCTTACCATAGCCCAATAAGGATGCAAAGAACAAAACCAGCCAGCATATGTGTAATGCACAAGAGCAAAAAGAAGCAAACAAAGAACCAAACCAGAAAACAAAGAACCATAGCAAATAACCTACCAACAAACAAAGAACCAGCCAGCAAACCAACCATGAATTACGGTCTATGAGAGAAGAGATGGGAATACTTAGGATTAGAAGAGGTAAAGGGTTGCTCCCACCACAAAGACAACTGCTGGACAAGGACCAAATTAAGCAAACTCAATTCTAATTATCAATTAAATTTAAGCGTTTATGAGCAAGAGAAAATAAAGAAAGAAATTCTAATAAATTTTTTAGTTAATGTCATGGTTAATGGCATAAAATCAATGAAGCGATCTGGGACTAAAGCGTATAACGTTGAATCCATAGAGAAAAAAAGAAGGCCGGAAGACATCATTATTAACAATATAGCAACCTCACAATCACCAATTGAATTGATGAGCTTTAAGTAACCTCCAATTCACAAGCTCACCATGAAGTTTTCTTAGGCGGTGTATGTTAGAAATCACAACCCATCAATGTATACAAGAAATAAAATGAAATTACAAACCTTCATCCACGGATATAAGAGATCCACTTCCATAATTCAAAAAAAAAAAAAGAAACAAAAGCGAAAAAAACACCAAAAAAAGTTAGCTCACATATGCAAAGATATATGCAAGGAAAAGGTTTTCATCTTGAAGGAATCATCCAATTATAGTTTACCAAAAATTCATTCCTATTTTTCAGAAAATCAAAAACAACCAAATAAATCCAATTCAAAAAAAAAATGCATTCTGTTGTAAGGAAAATGTCATGATGATTAAAGTGAATATGCAAGAACTAATAGGTGAGACAAGCAGCATGTCAAAAGCCAGCCACCATTGCTTGATATGGTTGTAAATCCAACAACCAACATTAATCATCAAAATAAGTATTTGGTATAAAATCAGTGGTTTATAAAATACTCCCACCAAGAAACTCTCTTACCTCTCTTGGGTTGACATCAACACTAGTAGTCTCAAATGTATGCTCCTCTGATTCAACTTGTTGTGAAGTACTTGGTATATCATTACCTACAACTAAATTATTACCACATGATGCAGACTGAGAATGATCCACATTAGACATGATTGTACACTAAATAAAAAGAAAATGAGTTAGTAGACCACATACACATACACTCTCCAATCTCCATACTAAACTTCATATTCAATATTCATTTACTCTTCTCATTTTCACTCAAAAAAAATTGCAACTCCAAGCTATACATAATTAAGCTAATCTTTCTCAATCATAAATAGTATCCATGCCATTGATGCCACAGACTAAACAAAATAATGGCGAGCTAAATAGTATCCATGCCACAGACAACAAAGTAATGGTGAACCAAAATGTATCAAACTATCCATGCCAGCAATGAAAAATCAACAGAGGAGCACAACATATTACATATATTTCCAAAATAACAGACAATAATGGTAAACGACAAACCAAGACAGTAATGGTGACAGACAATTTAGAATGAGCGAGAAGAGTAAAAATGAGAAATCAAACAGACAACAATATATAGCTCCCAAATAACAGACTGAGAATAATGGCACAGACAAGCAAGTACTTGCATTTTAATAACCTACAAAGAATAGCGAATCATCCACAATACCATAAGATGTAGAATATCATTATGGCATGAATAAGCACTTCAAGCATTTCAATACCAGAGGTCCAAGACAACTCACATATATCAAGTGACTCAAATTCTAAATGAAAAATCGAGTCACAAATGTAAAATAGAGCATTTCTCCTTTTAACATGAAACCAAGTAGAAGCTTGATAAAAGAAGAAAATAATGATAGCATACATGCAAAGTTAGAGTCCCAAGTAGAAGCCTCATAAAAACAAGAAAATAATGGTGTACAAACAGAAATCCAGAGATCATAGGTTTCATTGCTAGATATTACCATTGCAATTTGAACTGTAAAACTCCAACTCGTAAGACTCTTGCTAAGAAGAGTAGAAATTCACCAAAAATTAGACAGAGAGGGAGTCAAGGGACTTACGGATTAGGCAGAAAGTCGGAGAGTTAGATCTGAAATCTTAGAAGTGAATATTTCAGATGTCCATGCCTTCGTCTTATTTTAAATCCCGTTAATATAAATTCAGGGATTAACTAATCTACCTAAAACCTAAGCAAAGTAAGTATAAATGCATAATTATAAAAACCTATAATAATAATTACTAATATATTTTAGCTTATTTTATTTAAAAAAATTTTAACTAATTTTATAATTAAATTAAATATCAATTTTAAAAATATTTAATGACAAATATAAAATTTAATATAAATTCTTTATTTATTTGAGCTCATCGAGCGAAGTCGAACAAAGGATTGTTCGTGTTACCATTTATATCGAGCTTTAAATATTTATTGTTCGCTCATTTAGCGAAATAATTAAAATATTAAACTACTGAACAACGAGCTTTTTTTTGACATATTTACATTGTTGGTTAGTGCGTTATTATGTTGTACTACTATGTTGTTATATTAAATCTTATAATTTGTTGGATTATAAATATTTGTGCTACATTATATCCCATATTCACATTATGTTCAAATTATATTTAAATCTTTTCAAAATATGTTTGATCCTTTGTTAAATCTTGCTCAAAGCTTCATCAAACCTTGTTCAAATCTTATCAAAACTTATTCAAACCATCTTGGAGCCTTATTTGAACCTTTCATTGATGTTCAAACCATATATGAACCATGCTATAACTCATTCCATTCATGCTTTAAGTCATGTTGATCTACGCTTGAATCAAACTTGAACTATATTTGACTCATATTCAAATTCGTTCATATTCAAACTATATTTGAACCTTTTAGAATAATGTTTGAAAAGCAGATAGCATAATTTAAAATGATTTGATTAAGGTTCAACATAATTTATTATGGACATAAACCTTGCTACTCTATGGTTTGAATCATATTTTATTACTATCAATTTTTGCTGAAAAAAAATCTCAAACCGGTGAGAATCCACTAGATGCAAATGAAAGTTATTGTGATAGCTATAAGCATTATTTTAAATGGAACACTAAAATTTTGTCAAAAAATTTACTTTGGAAATTTTTAGCTAGCAAGAAATCATTTCTAGCAAGATTTTTTTGTGGATCATAATCTAAAAATTTGTCAAAATCAACTTATCAAAGGATTTTATTAAAATTTTGTCTATTTTTCACTAAAAAAATGTATATTATCTTGACCTCAATTTTGGAGTGAGCTCAACTTCCTTATCATAGGCTAGGACTCTTATAGACACTAAGAGTTTCTTAGTCTTAAGACACTTCTAGTGATTAGGTGAACACTTAACCTAGAGACTTAGAAGAGTTAGCCATAGGGATAAGTTGTGCTTTAAGAAATTTTGGAGGACTTACTTGCCTTGTAGCCCAAACTAAATCCTTGCTTCCTTCTTCCAAATCAAATCTCAAATTCAAATCCAAATTCCAAAATCAAATCCAACTATCATAGAAACCCATGATTAAATTCAAACTCCAAATCCTTCCTAAGCCTTTGATTTTATCCTTATGCAAATTCAAACTTAGCCTTCAAATTCAAATCAATCCAATCCAACTAATTTTCTCAATTATTAAATTCAATCTCCAATCAAATTTTAAATCATAAATCTAATCCAACTATCAAATGATTGAAACCCAAATCAAATCAATTTAATTTTATTTTGGCCAAATTTTTTGAACTTAGCTAAATGATACCCAAACCAATTCAAAACTCATGGATTTCTTCATGATTCAATCATTCCTACAATCATTGACCTAAACAAAAACATAAACCACCATTATCAAATCAAACTAACCCAAATCAAACCCAAGTTAGCCCTTTTGACTTGAAATTGTCTTATGAACCAAAACCCATTTGGCTCCAAACCACTCTTGCAATTGCATTATATATTTGAATCTAGGCTAATGTGTGAGTTCAACTAAACTTGAATCAAACCCATTAACCCATTTAGGCTCACTTGACCCAAAGTGTCCTAAAGGAACATTTCTAAGCCAAGTTCTAACCCAAAATTAGAATGAACTAAGCTCATCCAAACCTCACAACATAACCAACAATCACCCTAGGGTGATCAATTTATCTTAAATTGGGTCAAACTAAGTCAAACCTAGCCTTTGACCAAGTCACATTGCAAATAAAACCCAAACTAAAATTCACCATATGCTAAATTGATTGAAACAATTAATTCAAATCCACTCATAATCACTTATTGAACTTGACCAAAAACCATAATTGAGCGAGTTGACCAATTGGTCAACTTGACTAACTAGCCCAAATTGACCTAAATGGTCAAATTAAATCATATTAAATCCAAATTAAACAAACCAAAGCCTACAATCATTTTCAATTAATTGAAATTGACTCAACACCTAACCAACCCAATTTGGTTAAATTGGTCAACTTGACCCATTTGACATCTATGAACCCAAATGAGCCATAATCAAATCTAAAGCAAATTGAATCAAACCAATGACACACCACCAATTGGTCATGTGAACTTGACCCAACCCAGTTTAATTTGACCAATTGGTCAACCAACCAACAATTTGACCTAAATAGGTCAAATCAAGCCAAATCAAATTAAATAAACTCCAAACCACTTGAAATTTGGGCTAACCTACTTTTGACCCATTTCAAATCAAATCAAATAGAAAATCACTATTTAGCCCTTGGGTTTAGGACATCCATTGAGATAAGACACATGCACATTAGGTCATTTTCTCCCTTAACCACTTGGCACCCATTCATTGGTCCACTAGGACCATGGATGACGACTAAAGGGTTGTTAAGTGTGACTCATGGAGGTGAAATCACCTCCATTCCCATTGGAAAGCCATAGTACACCCACTACTCCCATGGCGAGCCACACCTACCTCCACTCAAAGGAAAGCATAACATTCACCAAATGAAATTCCCATCTCAACCATTGATCCAAAAAGCCAATATAACCATTATCATCCGATCCAAGGAATGAGGGGGTATACCCCCTCATTCTCACTCACACTCACACACTCATACTCGATTTAACCCCAGTAGCCAAGGAGAGAGATCTCAGAGCAATTTCCAAGGCTTCTTGAGCTCCCCAAAATCCCCATTCTTGATTTTACGTGAAATCGAAATAGGGGAGGTCACCTCTGATTTCCATTTGCTCAAACCTCTACCAAAGTATAATTAACTTTGTACACACCTTCATTTGAGCTAAATGAGCAAGAATGAATCATTTCCCATCTTGACTCGGAGTAGGAGTTTGACCAAGATCGATCAACTATGCCTTTTGGTCTTCCAAACTATCAAATCAAAGCTTGTGCGGCTCAGGGGCTTTTATTTTTACCAAATGAAGCTTCCTCAATCATTGGAACCGCCGGTCATAAGCTCTAGTGAGCTATGCCATTAAAATCGATCGAATTAAAATAGTTGGTCTTTTGTGAAAGAAAGTGTTATGTCACACGATTTTCACCATTGGATTGCTTTATTTTGCTTCCCAAAGGTGTGGATTGATGTCATCTCCATTTGAGCTCAGTGAGCTCGGCTGGCGGTCGATCGACAATAAGCTATTCGCGCTCGAGGAGATAGATCACAGACCGTCCATTCTTCGTGATCTGGATGGTCTTGATCGATCACGGAAATGCTCATTTACCTTTGGATCATGGTTAATTGTGTCGATCTTAAATCGGAAAGTCCACAGAGTTACTGCGTGTGCCGCCATTGAGTCAACCTTTGGATGTGATAACTTAAATAGCGATTCCCATCGCGCCACGTGGAAAGCTCGCCGCGTCAGTCGCCACGTGGCCCGATGGGATTAAGGCTTTAATATGATTAATAATTTGTTTTTAATCCTAAAACTTCCTAAATTCATAACTAATTCTAGAAAAAATACAAACTTAGGCACATTTTAAAGATATTTTAGTAGAATCTAGAAAAATATTATTAATTGATTTTGAGCATTGATTTTGGCTTAATTAAGGTTTAATTAAAAATCTAATTATTTTAATTATTCCTTAATTAATCACCCAATTGATCTGCAACTTTCTGTAGATATTTAGTGGGATGACCTCTACCTCTTCTATTTTTTTGGGATTTTATTGATTACTTATAAGAAATCAATTAATTAAACCTTAATTTTCCTATTTTGATTAGTGATAATTAGTGAATGAATAGTGATTTAATTAATTAATTAAGCCTAATTTTCATTGAATAGTAAGGGAGCTTAGAGAAAGTGTTTGGGATACTTTTCCTAATTCATTTCCTAAGTTTCCTTCACTCTTTGAAATTTAATTAGTTAATGATTAATGATGTAACTAATTGCTCAATTAATTAATCAAGATAAAAAAACCAGAATCTAATTGAGTGTTTAAAGTTACTTGGGAGTTATATTGAGGCCTTGCCCTTAATCCCTTTCCTAAGTTAATTTCATCATTCTAATCAAAATATAATCAAAGAATTCAATCAATTAATTACGAACTTATTAACAATCTAAAATTCACTTCATACCTAAGCAACCTCTAATCTTGGGTAGCTCTTTGGGAGTTCAATAAACCAAAGTGGGAGATAATGAAATTTTGGTTAGCTCAGATGTGTGAGAAAATTATAAAAGTAGTTAAGTGAGATCCCTTAAGCCTAATCAACTTTTAATCATGAGCCAATTGCATTAGGCCCATTTCATTTCTTAGGAGCATTGCAAATTTACTTTTCATGTGGTTTCATGTCATATTGGCTCATTATTAATTAGTTAATTAACTTAAGATGATGTAGGCAAGGGTTAATTAATTGGCTTTACCCAACCTAATTAAACCATAAAATAAACTTAATTACTTCATTAAACCAAATTAACTCATACATGGGGAATTAGATTAGGATCAGCAAACGTCTTTCATTTCCTAAATCAAATCAAACTCAAAACTGAAAATGTCATTTTAAGAACTTTGGTTTATTTTAAGTAGCCTTATTTAATATGATTGTCCTTAGAAATTAATTGGAATGAATGAGATCATGTGCTTATGTTCCTTTATTTCTTTCCAATCATGTTAAATGTTCTTTCCATATATAATCATGCATTCATTTCTTTTAAAATTAACTAAATGAATTGATTTCTTTATATCAAAATTGTGGTGATTTAAATTTAAAATAGGTGTGGCTATTATTATTATTATTAATCAAAAGTTATTTTAAAAGCCCATAAATTATACAATATATGGAAAGATGTTAATTACAATTATTTATAAGTTTGCATGTGTTGATAATATAATATATGCAATATGAAGCTCTCTTTCCTTATCTTTATATGGATTTGCATGGGATTTATAAATGTATAGTTCATTTGAAAAGAACACAACATTTATCTAAATCTACTTCTATGCATCCATGCCAAGACTTAGGAAGAATTTCATATCACATATGTAAATCATATAATCAAATCAAATATGACTTCTTGCATGACTTTTTTTTCTTTTGATTCTTTTGTACATTCACATGTATATGAGAAAAGTGGTATATTAGTCACCTGTATGAGGCTTTAAGTAGCCTAAGTAGGTCTTACACCTTTGGTAGAAACAATGGTGAACTCACTTAAAACTCTTATATTATATGTATGATGTGACCAATGAATAAGAATCATAATCAAATAAATCAAATACAACTTTTGCATGGGTTTTCCTATCCTTGTTGTTTACATCTATATTTATCTAAGAAAAAATGTTATATTAGTAGACATACATTGCTTTGAGCTTTAAGTAGCCCTAAGTAAGTCTTGTACCTTACCTAAGTGTAGAATAATGGGTACTTACTTAAAACTTTATACATGTGAATGAGCTAATGGATGAAAATCACTCTTTCTATTAAAAGACATGCATTCATAATTCAATCAAATGAAATATTTAAATTCTAAACACTTCTTTGCATTCATCATTTAAGTGTGCTAAGACATTTATGTATGCATAGGTATGCTTAATTTAATCATATGCATGATTATATGATGGAAAGAAATAAATAAATATGTGTTATGTGATAATAACTCATTTTAATTTATCTTAAGATTTCTTTCTTATTGAATAAGGTCGTTTAGAGTGAACCTAAACTTAGGATTGATTAAAACATATAATAAGCCATTTATTAAAAGAATTGATTAATTAACTTGCTTTAGAAGTGACTTAAGGTAGGGATGAAAGATAGATTCCCTCTCTTTCTTCTCTTTTTAATACCTAGTTGTTTAGTGTAGGCCATATGAAACAAAAAAAATTACTAAGTAAAATCTTTAAATCAATTAAATCACTTAAAGAGAAATCAACCCTTTATAAATTAAATCACTCACACTTAGCAAATTACAACTCTAAAGCCTAGTTAGGACATATCACATAGGCTTTAATGCACACATATTAGACTAAGTCACCACTTCTAGCTTTATGTTAGGGCAGTGTGTAGTTTGATGTATGCTTATTTTGTGATATATTATTATAGACGGATGTTAGGATATATGTGCGTGTCAGATGTTAGGTGATATTAGCCTAATTATGCTTTATGTAGGAGGTTGTGCTTAAGGGTGTTGTAAAAAAAAATATAAATTTTTTTTGCTATGTTTCTTAGCCCCTAAGCATAACCAAGCGGGGCTTGGTTACCCATGTGAGGGGTGCTAAGTCTAAATTATTCATATAATTAGCTTGAGTTGTATGGTGTGCTTAGCTAATTTATTTTGCAATATGTTAGATTTATTTTTCTTCTTTTAATGTAATTTTGCTTTAGGATAAGTATTATGGGAGATTAGGATGAGCATTGGTTATAAGACCAAGTCTTATGTACCATGTGATGCCTTTGGAGCATCACATTCAAATCAAGCCAAAAGGAAGAAAGAAAGGGAGCAAATAAAATGAAGAAATGAAAGATGAAGAGATGAAGAATAAAGAATGAAGGCCCCCATAACTTTCATCATTTGTAATTGTAATTACTCTCTTGTAATCTAGGTTGTATAAGGGTAGAGCTGGGCTACCCAAGTTTCTTTTCGGTTTGTATGGCGGTACCCGACCGCATCGGCCTTTTATTCTTTTGTGATAGTTTGATAAAATTGTTTGATTATTTGTTTAGCTTGTGCATTATAAGAAGCATGCCATTTCATAGTTTATTTATCAATGGTGATTATTGTATAGCCTTGATGTGATTAGGCTCCTAGGATAAAAATTAATCTTTGTACCCAAACTAATAACTAATAACTAAACCTCTAAAATAACTCATAACCTCATATAAAAGCCTAGGCATTAAATCAAGATAATAAAATATTTGGCATCCCCTTAGCTGGATGTTATATGTTTAATATCATGCATAACCATCTTATTTCACTCTTGTTAATAGAAGGCTTTCATCTTTACTAGATAGTGAGTGCTTAACCTTTGAGAGCCTATGATGGAAGAACACATTTTTCCCTTTTTATTTGGCCCATAATCAACTTCTCATGTATTTAGGCATACAAAATCCCATAACCTGTGTCAAAATAAAGAGTCCCAAATTAAATGAAATTTGATAAAAATTTGTATTAGATTTAAGTCATTATTTATACAGTTCATGCTCTAGTCTCTTAGGGAGTAGGTATAAGGACTTAGTTTCTTTTCTAAATAACCCAGCCATCTTGCAAAAGCATATGATTTTCTTACATGAATTTAAAGCATATGAGGAGTTAGCTAGCTGCCACTTCAGTCGGTTATAAATCCAGCAGTCGGGTGGTTTACTCTATCTTATGGAGGTAAACCATATACCCACTTTCGTCTTAGATTTAGGTCATGCTTTGGCCCTTACTAAATCTCCTTAGATTTAGGATCCGAGGTTGCTATTTTTCTTTGGGGCTACAAGAATAAATCCTCACCTCTTATGTATTTCTATATTCTTATATTGAATTATAAATCCTAGATTTCTAATAAAATTTCAACTCAAATAAATTAATCTCCTCAACTTCAAATATATAAATCCCAACCATAGGATAGATTGGAGTGCTCACTAGACTTCTTAGTATCATGAGCACTCCCACTCATCTCCTTTGGTTCGATAATAACTCTTCCTTTGATCCATCCCATTGATATTCTAAAACACAACAATTTATTGATAGTCTTTGAATTCTTTGGAGACAACAACTACTTTAATCAAGTATTCTTATGAGATTTATTTTTCTTAATATGTAATTAACTATGGGGGCTTGCCCCCATAGGGAACTTTAGAACCAAGTCTAAATAAACTCTAATTTATTCATCCATGTAAAGTAGGTGAAAAATCTTTATTATATTCGAAGACCCATCATGCCTCAGGAGTTCTTATTAGTTGAGTAGATCCATTATAGGATAGTGACTTCTATCTTTCAAGATAGTATACTATTCCTTAATGTCATACCCGATCACCTTAATAAGTACACTCCTCTGTGGTGTCCCCCATACAAACAAATCCAAAATGTCTATTTTTTCACTAAAATGTATATTCTCTTTAGGTACTTGT
>CM038225.1:89018665-89093223 GCA_021442155.1 Cymbidium sinense
TAAAATATTTAAAGAACCCCTTATTGATGTTATGTTTAATATCATGCATAAGCATCTTATTTCACTCTTGTTAATAGAGGGCTTCCATCTTTACTAGATAGTGAGGGCTTAACCTTTGAGAGCCTATGATGGAAGAACACATTTTTCCTTTTTATTTGGCCCATAATCAACTTCTCATGCATTTAGGCATACAAAATCCCATAACCTATGTCAAAATAAAGAGTCCCAAATTAAATGAAATTTGATAAAAATTTGTATTAGATTTAAGTCATTATTTATACTCTTCATGCTCTAGTCTCTTAGGGAGTAGGTATAAGGACTTAGTTTCTTTTCTAAATAACCCATCCATCTTGCAAAAGCATATGATTTTCCTACATGAATTTAAAGCGTATGAGGAGTTAGCTGGCTGCCACTCCAGTCGGTTATAAGTCCAGCTGTCGGGTGGTTTACTCTATCTTATGGAGGTAAACCATATACCCACTTTCATCTTAGATTTAGGTGCTTTGGCCCTTACTAAAGTTCCTTAGATTTAGGATCCGAGGTTGTTATTTTTCGTTGGGGCTACAAGCATAAATCCTCACCTCTTAGGCATTTCTATAATCTTGTATTATGGAATTATAAATCCTAGATTTCTAATAAAATTTTAACTCAAATAAATAAATCTCTTCAACTTCAAATATATATGATAGATTGGAGTGCTCACAAATCATGAGCACTCCCCACTCATCTCCTTTGGTTGTCTTCCTTTCGATCCTTCCTCTAAAACACAATTTAATATCTCTTATACAATTCATTTTCTTAAGATGTAATTAAATGGGTCTTGCCCCAGGAACTTTAGAATAAATAAACTCTAATTTATTCATCCATGTAAATCTCTATTATTGAATCATGCCTCAGTTCTTATCAGGTGATTAGATCCATTATAGGATAGTGACTTTTATCTTTCAAGATAGTATACTATTCCTTAATGTCATACCCAATCACCTCAATAAGTACACCCTCAGATCTGTGTGGTCCCCCCATACAAACGAATCCAAAATGTCTATTTTTTCACTAAAAATGTATATTCTCTTTCAATACTTGTCTCGATAATAAAGGTAAAAATTATGGCAACCTAAATGTTGTTACAAAATCAAAAATTGTCATTAAGCCAATAAATTAAATTTTAAGCCTAGAATGATTATATGATTTTGCTAGCAGAATAAGATACTTAGAAACTTATTTTTAGGGTAAACTTTTGGTTAACTAAATACTTATCTATAGTTGTATAACATTTGTAATTTCATTATTTTTTATGAATAAATAATTGATATACAAAGAGTTAACATGAAGAGAAGGATCAATAAAATGTGTAAAATCAAGTTAAATTTTTGAATCATATAATAAAAGCATCTTATTAATCTCTCTCTCTCTCTCTCTCTCTCTCTCTAACTTAGTTTGTTGAATTCTATATGTTAACATAAAAAATGTCTGCAAAGTCAAACTCAAAATCTTTCCTAAGCAACTAACATAGCAAACCTAAACATCCCATTAGGTTAACTATAGTAAGCTTTAAGAGGAACTCATGTAAAGGGTTATTTGCTGAATCTTGCCTACAACTTTAGTTTGGCTCCAGTTGACTCTACAATAGACTTCTTTCATTGCTTGGGTTCAACCTTGATGAATATAACTGTTAAATCTAAACAATCATGTACATCTAATCAATCAATTTCCTCTTGTAATTAACCATATGATTCTCGAGTTTAGCTTACCTAACCTTTAAACTATTTTCGGAGATTTGATAGAGGTTTGAGTCAAAGAGAACCCATTTACTCTCACCTATATGCAACTTATGGGTAATGTTCTTCCTCTATTAATCTTATGAATCTTGATGATAAAATTCAATTCTAAAACATTTCTCTTGGATTATTAAGTTGATGATAATAAACATGGGTTGACGACAAATCATGAAGTTAAATTTAAGGCCAACAGAAGTCAAACCCTAATTTAATATGAGTTTACTTTAAAATTTCTTTGAGTTCATCCAAGATTCTCATCATATGTAAATTTACACTTCATGGATCTATTAGTAAGTTCAATCTTATTAAAGTAAACCCCATTAATTCTTTTGACCCAATTTGACCCTATTGGCTTAATAACATTAGAATAGATTCAAACATTAATTTAATTAAACCAAATTGAGCCTAAGAATTTTTCTTGATTTCTCATATTTGTTTTCATAATTTACTTGGCTTAATTCCCATTAGTTTAAGCTCAAAGAGTATTGAGATGGCTTTGATTTATGAACACCTATATATTGCTTGGGGCTTCAATTAAAACATCATAATATTTATAATAAATCCAACTCTTAGGCATCATTGTAGTCAAAGATGCAAGTTGATTTGATCACCCCATGTGAGTTAAATAAATCATGTAAGTCAAAGTGTGCAATTTATACCCAAATAAGCATGCCTTCACTTCCAAATTGAACTTGACCAACAAAAATGCTGAAATCTCTTTATAAAATTTGACATGGGTGTAGGAGAGAATATCCACAACAATCTTTTAGTTCACCTCAACTTGCATTGACCAACTTTAGTGGGTCAAATCAATGAATCAAAGAAACTCATTAAGCAAAATTTACCAATTTTGTTTAATTTTAGTAAGAGGAAGAGTTTTTTTTTGTTGCTCTTGGTTTGAGGAGGATTGAACCCATTTTTCCATTGGATCAATTGGGTTAGTGACTCATCAAATCTACTCTAAAACCTACTAGGTGAAGGCTTGCAACCTTTTTCAATCGGAAGTGATTCATGGATCTTGACTGATCCATGCTTATCCTTATAATTAGTTCCCTAATGCCTCCCCATCCCTCTACAACCTTATCTAGCAAGAACGCTTCTCTAATCAATATCAAATCAAGCTCAATTATGGTTGAGCTTCGTTTTACTATGGTCTATAAATAGACCTTCAATTGCCTCAACTAAGTGGTTAGCTAGCATCCCCTCAATCCCACGATTTTAAATGAGACTTCCCCCACCTTTTTAGCTACCTAATTAATCTTGAGACCAATCCACAACAATAGTTCATAGGACTTTGGTCCACATAATGAACTAGAGGGAGACAAATAGAGAAAGCTTACATGTAAGCTCATTTGAGCTATCCCAAATTAACTCCCAAGAAAACCAACTCACTTAAGTTAAGAATTTGATCTCTCCTCCATGTATTATTCTCGACTATGGTCATATGAGCTTTTGAAGCTATGCCATGGCTAGATTAGTCATGGGTTTGGTTATTCTGACCTCCCTCATGCTTCCTAATGTGTGGATTTGAACAAGATTCTCTATAGAGAGCAAATTTCACTTGGGTAAGGATTAGGTCATGTTGACACAAACCTAGCCCATGAGCCTTGGCTCACAATTCATTCCAGCTGGGAATATGACCAACCTACCACTGGATTTGATTTATTTAAATCAAATGACCCTGATTTACCCAAATCAAATTCCTAAGTTTTATTTTGAATTTTTGCTATGTATCTTCCTCATTTAGGCCTGAACTTTTTTAGGATAAACACTTTATTAAGCTTAGAACTTAGGGAAAATATTTAAAACTCAATAATTAGTTTATTTAAAATTAAAAAAATTCAATTATCTACTTTTTTAAATTATTGAAACACTTAAACATTCTAAAAAATTATGAAATTAGATATATGATATAGAATACAAACTTAGACATCTTATGAAAACTCAATTTAATTATTAAGTTATGAATTTTGTAATCTACTATTTCACAATTTAAAATCATAGAAATTAAATATTTAATAAAAATTATAAAAATTTTAAAAAATGTTTGAAACATCAGTTTAAGCTTGTGGAAAAAGTTTTAAAATTTTTTTGAACAAAATTAAAGAGATTATGTAATTTGAATTGTGTCAAAATAATGTTCAAAATATAAAAATAGTAAATAAATTGTAAAAATTATGAAAATTTAAGAAAAGTTTAGAATAAATTTTTAAACTCAAAGTATGAAACAGTATCAAAATGCTTAATATGTAAATTTATGACATCTGTAAATGGTCTATGTTTTCATGAATTAAAATAAATAATTTATGAACTTTTAAATTAAAATTTAACATTATAATTAGAAAAAATATAAATAAATTTAGGAAAATTATAGATAATCCACTAAATGTTTAAATTAATTATCAAGAAATTCTATTAAAATTTTAGAAATTTATATGGTAATTTGGACAAGAGAAACTCATTTTAAGTTAAAATTAAAAATTTAATAAATTCAATAAATAATTAATAATTGCTAAAATATAAAGAAAATTATAAATAATCGAAATATTAACTTATACCCATTATAAAAAGATAAACTAAATCTTTTGAAAGTGATATAAAATAAATTCAATCAACTTAATAATTTTAGATTATTTTAATAAATAATTAATACTTATTAAAAATTATTTAGAAATTTAAAATGATTTAAGAAAATTCATAGAAAGTAAAATTAAATTAATTAGAATTCCATATAATCTAGAATGACCTTACAAACAGACATTGTTAATAACATTGAACATTCAATATTATTCAAGTAAAAATTGAATATAAAGTAAAATGAGATCAAGTAGAACAAATCAAATTAATATCAAACAAAATCCAAGAAACCCTAAGGATTTAAGATAATTTGAAACCTTTAAATATCAAACACCAATCAAAATAAATGAATTTTCTAAAACAAATTGTCCCATGGTTGTGCGTGATTAACAAGTAGGTCCCATTACTTAACTATTGTCCTTGAACATGAATTAACTTGGCATCCCATGTTTAAAATCTTTGCCTACATCAGTTCAAACCATGAATATCCTAGATGATTCAGGACATAAATCTTTCAACACTTATATGTGTCACAACTTCTTGTACATGAATTTGCATTAGATTAGACATCTACTACACACACACTAATATTGTAGATTATTGAGTCTACTTAATTTGATCTCAACTTTTATGTTTATGGATTAATTATATCATTCAACCTCATTTCCACCATTTAATGAGCACATAGGTTAATCACCTCTCTATGAGAGATCAAGTTGTTGCGGAAAGAAATAAACTAACATTACCCTACACAATATTCTAGAATTTAATTAATCTATAAACCAACCTAATAGATAACTACATCAAAGCATATATTATCTTTCTTAACAACTTAAAAACATTCATTTGTTGAGTTTTCTCATAGTTAGTCAATTTTTTGGGTTAATTGAAATCTTTTCAGGAATAAAATATTCACTCATTTGATAATATTGATATTTCCCCTAAATCATATTTGTATTATTAGGGAATCTTCATGAGTTAGTCTTTATGTTGTGACTTACTCATTTCTATTATGATTGTCTTCTTGCAACTCCACTAGGTTTACTTGATAAAGTTTATCATCCCTT
Source organism: Cymbidium sinense (assembly GCA_021442155.1). Lineage (NCBI taxonomy): Eukaryota > Viridiplantae > Streptophyta > Magnoliopsida > Asparagales > Orchidaceae > Cymbidium > Cymbidium sinense. The sequence goes on from CM038225.1 coordinate 89,024,088, forward strand.
TGGATCATGTTATTCCTTAGTTCAGTTAGTCATTAAGATTGAAAAACATTAGGACTTAAGTATACACATTAAAAGAGTTGGCCTTACCCTAAGTGGGCCCCACTACTCCTCGTACTCTTTAAACTATTAAATTCAACTTGAATCTAAATTAAATTATAATTTAAAATTCATTTTAGAGAATCATGCACTTAAATCAAATCCATCCAATGGTAATAAATTAATTTTATTTTTGGATTAAAACCTAAACATTATGGCCCAAAATTGACTCATCATACAAACCTTATACATACACTATATTGTTAGGTCACCGATGATAAACCTAGGTTAGGGTGATGTTTGATCGTGATGTATTATTTTTTATTATTTTGTGGTTTAATGTCTTAGACTGATTGTTAGGATTTAAGAGCTCGTAGTGGGATAGTAGAACATTATTTAGTTATAACTAATTATATTTTGTATATGGAGCTATGGTTAAAAGGGGCTAGTGCTATAATTTTAAATTTAATAACATTTGCTTGCAGGTGCTTTCTTACACCCTTGAGCATGGCTGATTATGATAGGAGGGCTTGGTCCTCATAAGTGTTAAGTCCAATGCTTGAGTTGTAGCTGCTTGATTGCATGTTTGTTCTTTCAACTGATCTTTATTTTATAAGGTTACGATTTTATTTTATTTTAAATTATAATTTGTAACTAGAATTAAGTTAGAGTCATGAGATTTTGAATGAGCAGTGGCTAGAAGGCATAGACTTGAGAGGCCCTAAGAAGCTGGAATCATCTCTACCATGAAGATGAAGATATGAAGACCCCGACAAGCTACCCTTCCTAGTTCTAGGCCATGTTGTATAAGGGTAGAGCTTAGTTGCACAATTTTCATATCTTTTGATCGTTATGTATGTTTGTATCTATATATATATTCATATAATTATTTAGGGTAATGTTTACTCTATATTGTACACTAGAACTACTTGCATTTTCTAGGGTTTCTTTTCATGATGATGCTTGATTGCATGTAAGCCTAGAGCTTTTGTTAGGCTCTTACAAAATTAAAATTTTCTACTCAATTAAAAACAATAAACTCATAACCTAAACTAAGCAATTTATAAACAACCACATTTAAGCCTTAAGCATAAAAACTAAATGTTGACCTCATTTTTGGATGAGGTTGACATCATCTCAATCTTAGTAATTGGGATCTTTAATGTTAGATTAGGAGCTTTTTTAATTATGCACTTAATAACTAAGTTCATAGCAAACCAAAATTATTTAAGAAAAAATTTAAAATAAATCTAAAATCAAAACAAAACTTTAAACCAAACACCTTAGGATGATAGCTTAGCTCAGCATAGTGTACCCTTTTAAACTTGAGCTAATCAAATTAGACTAGGTGAACCAAATCAAATCCAAACTTAATAAAATTTAACAAAAATTAAACCTAAACACATCTAAATTGAAATCTAAATTCATTTAAGCCTAGATTATTGCATAGTTGACTTAGTGAGTTATTCTTTGAGCTCAAAATCATCTAAGTTCAAATTAAATTAAATTTAAGGACATACAAAATTATTTTACAAAATAATGAACATAGATGGAGTTCAAAGTGGCTAAGTTCATGAGTGGGTCAATGTGACAAATCAAAGTCAACCAATCAACAATTGGCCAAATTGAGTTGCCTCAAAATTATTAAATGGATATAATAGAACATAAATATAAATAAAACTTAATACAATATGGGATCAAAAGATTTAATCGGGTCACTTAATCCAGGTAAACCTAAATGGACCTATTGAGCCAAGACTCAGATTAAATTGAAATTAATTCCAAGTTAAATATCTCAAAATCATATTTTAAATAATTCAACCTTTTTTTAAGTTTAATCTCACTAGTTTGGTCACTTAGCCTAAGTGAACCAAATTTAATCCATTAAGCCCAATTAGGTCAAAAAATGCAAAATCAATTTCAAAACTAATTGAAATCAATTGCTCATCATTAAACTTGATCAAAGTTTATACACACTTTGATTGAGTCGAAATGGCCATTTTAGTCAATTAAACAAATTTAACTCATTCGAGTCAAAATAGGTCAATTTTGGCTAAAATCAAAATCAAGCTTAAATCAATTGAAACTAATCAAATGCAAACATAAGAAAATAAATAGTCAAAATATTAACTTTAATAAATTAAGAAATAGCTAATTAGGCTAAGAAAACCAATGACCCATTTGTATCAAATGAATCAAACTTAGCCAAAATTGGTCAAAAAACTTAAGACTTCAATAAATTGATCCCAATGAATAATAGATTCTATATAATTTAAATATAATTATAAAGTTTTTAAAAAAATCAAATTGAATCATATAATCCAACAAAGACACTTGAGTTAACTTGGATTGACAAACTCAAAATCAAGCCATAAAGTCTAAATTGGACTTTGGTAAACCAAATCCAAATTCAAATTCTAAGTGTGTGGATAGGGAGTCAAGGGAAGGTGTTGATGCAAGATATATGCATGGAGCCAAGCTCTTCTTCATCCATTATCCCCAGACCTTCAAGAGAAGCTGATCAATTGCAAACCTCTAAAAGGAAATTTTGAAACCAATCCATGGCTAGCTAAAAAAAACACCATCTTCCAGGTCAAAAGCAAGGAAGGAGTGATCATCTCCTCATGACTAGACTTTAGAAAGAAGAGGGAGTGATGCTAAGCCCTTCCCATCTCTGAGCCAAAGTCAACAATGAAATGGAGCATTATTTCCCCAAAACTTATCGTCACATTCAAGGGTGAAGACTAGCACGATTATGAGAGCCTCTAAATCTAGAGTTTGTGAAGCCAATAATTATCACTCTAAAAAATACCTTTATGGATGTGCTCTTCAATCTTTATGGGATGGGTAGTATATTTTCATGAGGATTGATATATATTCAAGCGATTTTCTTAATATTTAGGTTAGGGTTTATCTTGATATGGGTTGTACTTTCTATGGATGCAAGCCTTCATAGTTAATTACCTCTCTTATCACAATAAGAGAGTACTCTTGATTAAGGTTTGGAAATAAACATATCTATTTGATAGGTAATCAATGTATTAGAGGTGTGTGAGGCATCAATGACTATCTTATGGGAAATATGAGTGTAATCTCAATCAAGATCCCTTGGTTCCATCATCCCGAGATTGCGTTATTCCATCCTATCAACATTAGAGGGACATAACCATAATATCTAGAGAATCTGATTAATAGCCATGGGTTGCCTCATTTCAGGTATCTCAATTAGACGTAGAATTCTAGTGTAAGTGGTGTAAGAGTGTTCATGTAGTGAAAACATTATGAGGTGTTTGCATGATGAGCAGGTAGATGTTCATATTGGGAACGAATATAAGGACATTCTTATATCTCTTTAGAATGGAAAAATTAGAGTTGTCCACATGATGGACATATATGAGTTTATTCACATGGCAAATAAATTATGGAGTGTTCTCATGGCGAACGAAGGTGGTTGGACTTACATCACTTAAGAATGCCAAAAATCATTGTTGTCCACATGGTAGATGTATATGAATTTGTTCACATGGTGAAAAAATTATAAAATATTCACATGACAAATAAATGCTCACATGATGAACAAATAGGTTGCTAAGCTTACATCCTTTTGGAATGCCAAAAAACTAGGGTTGTCTACATGTTCGGTAGACATAGTGGTGTTTGTGTGGCAAACGAATATAAATTTTTATTTTTATTTCAAAAAAATGCATAAAATCCTCATTTTTCTCAACACCTCGGTGCTAGAATCCAGTGCTTGGCATTGCAATAGTAGAGCTCGGGCTTATGTGGCATGACAAGGGGTGAGGGTGTTTGGAGGCCCAAGGACTTGGCTATTTTAAATTTTTCTATCTAAAAGGGGGGGGGGGGGGGGGGGGGTTCTCGATCAATATTGGGATGGTTATTTTTAAATCAACTTATGACCACCCTTCTCATAATTTTGGTTTGTGTGTAGCATTGGGTGTGGTAAGGTGGGTTGATGAGGAGGTACTCTTTTATCCTCTAATGGGTGATCGAGTTCAAGAATAGATTTGAAGTTAGAGAGAGAGCTCATGTCCTCCCAGATCTAGATCCCAAACTCTTATGTTCTTGAGTTAGGGAGTTCTGCCGGGTCTAGGACTTGAAGTGGGAGATAAGAGTAAATAGTGGGTAGAGATACCGAACACAAATTTGATCATCACATAGATCAACAATAGATGAAATTCTCCTACATGACCTAGTTCAACTTGGATTGGTAAACATATTTGTAATGTAATCATCTAGCATGGTCTCCTTCCATCTTTGCCTCAATATCAGTCCTGATGTGAATATGTGATTGATGTTAGGTGCAGGAGGGATGAAGAAGAAGAATTTGAGGGGTGGTGATGATGCGACTACTAGCTTTGTCCATTTGTATTTTTCTTCTTTTCTTTTATTTATAAGTTATAATTTCTAATTTGTAATTTCATTTTAAAGAAATATAATTTTTCTTTTTATTATCTTTGCATTGTATGCTTGCATAAATTTTTCTTGTTATTAATGCTGGTAAAAAAATTACACGGTGGATAAAAGTCTGGCTCTCGAGGATAGACCAAAGGCCCGGGCGATTCTGTGGCATTGTGGGATATTATTTTCTCCCCAATAGAAAATTTTCTAAGTCCCTTTTTTGCTTGCAGCAACGTGACACGGTGCGGTGGCACTGTCCTCTCAGCGCCACGATGTTGTGGGATTTTTATCTCATATTTTGATCCAAATATTCTAAGTCATATTTCAAGTGACACATGGGTATGGAACCGCGACGCTGATGCTCTAGCGTCGTGGCACCATGGGATTTTTGTTAGAGCTGCAACGCTAATTCTTGGGCGCCGTAGTGTCGATATCCAGTGCCTTAGTGTTATAGGTCAAAATTTGAATTTAAAGTGCAGAATTTTTAAATTTCCTTAGAAATTTTGGTATTTTGCCTTGGCAATGTTATGTTTTAAAATTGGTGTAATATCACTTTTCTCCCTTATAAGATCAATGGAGGAGGAGTTTTCATCTCTCACGAGAAAATTCAACGACGGATGTCTTCAAATCTCTAAGTTTTTCATAACGAATCAAAGATCAGCGGTGGGATTTATCAAATTCTTTAATAAATTGAGCATAGAGAGAAGTGTACCATTCATAAAAGTAGAGGAGAAAAGTGAGTGAAAAAGTACTTTGAGTGGACTGCTCACTTATATTTATATGTGTGGACTGATAATTATTCCCTCTTAATGGTGGTCTGATTGCCTCAGCTAAGATGTCATGGTAGTGTCATGGTGCCATTAATTTGGGTGGGCAGGTTGTTTCTTCTTGAAGACGAGGCGATTACTATGGCACTATATATATATATATATATATATATATATATATATATATATATATATATATATATATATATATATATATATATATATATATATATATTTTATTATTTCGTAAACAAACACAAAGGGGCTAAGCTTGATCTCCATAGTGATCGGGGCACCTTGAATCCACTCCACTGGAGGCTCATCCCGACCTCAGGATACTTTTCAAATTGTGAATGCTTGCGTGCATCAACTTTAGTGTAATACCTTCTCAAAATCACCGCCCATTATGCTTTTGCCCCTTATGAAGGTAAATGAATCTCCCTTGAGATCAAGCTATGTGGATCAATTGCAAATCAATTTGCAATGAAAATAATGAGAAAATATTGCTTGGATCGTAAATTGATGTTGAAGATGGCGGTTCTTGGTTCTCACGATGAGGTGAGACAAAATCATTGTCTCTATTTATTGATCATGATTTAGATATATTTAAAGAATTGCATGAAGATTCTATGCGATCTTTGATCGAATGATCCCAATCAATCTTGTATCCTAGTCACCCTTCTATTATGATCCATGTAGATCTTGATGGTGTTTATAAAGCATTTACCTCGCATTGGCTCTAGAGTAAGAAATTCTGAGATTCAAAATATAAAAATTGATAGAAGATGCTCAGAACTTCAAAATTTCATAGAAAATAAAATGCTTAATCAAAAAAATACAATTAAGGGCTCTATGAATTTCTCTTAGTGAGAAAATCCTTTTAACCTATAAGGCCATATTTTTATTAAGTAATTTAGGCTTAATTTAAGATTTAGTGAAAATAATCAAACCTTAATTAAAATTAAACAAATTAATCCAATAAAATTTTTAGAGATTGAAATTGAGGTACAAGTAGATACAAGTATATAAAATTCCAAGAGTTAATGTTAAGTGGTTTAAAAGATATAAAATTTTTTCAAACCCTTAATTTGATAAAAATAATTGATTTAAAATTAGTAAAATTAAGGGAAATTTTGGAAATATTTTGAATCATTTTAACTGACATCAACGAACCTTGGAAAAATGTTAAAGCCCACTATAACTCAATAAAACTCGAAAATCACCTAATTAGGGGATTAAGCGGAATTAATTAATTCATTTAAATTTTAGAAAAATTATAATAAATCAAACAAAAATGCAAAAAATCAAATAAATTGATTCCCTTTTGAAGAGGAATCTTAGAAAATTAAAGGCCTTAATTAAATCTCTTAATATTTTAGGCTTAATTTCAGTGAAAATAATAAAACATGAATTAGTCTTAAAATATAAATCTCATGAAGATGAAACTTTAAGAAAATGAGATTGACAAGGTTCCTGTAAGATGGTTCCTGTAAACATTAAATTCTATGATTATTTAAATCAAATGATAAATAAAAAATTTTAAAATCATAAAAATTCATAAAACTGATTGAAAACACTTTTAATAACTTAGAAGACTTAGAAAAATTATTAGCCCTCTAAAGTTAAGAAGCCTAAAATCACACCATTAGGATTATTGAATAATTAAGGAAATTAAGTTAATTAAAACTATAGGGTTGAAATCACATTATCTACAACAAATTATATGGTAAGATTGAAAATTTTGATTGGTCAATTTTTTGAATTCAACATTTGAATAAAAGCCTATTAAAATTTAAACTATTAAAATTTAGTTAACACTTTAAACTCAAATGAATTTAAGTTAAAGTCAAAATAGGTAACAAACCAAAATACTTTTAATATGCAAATTCAAAATGCCTTGCGAACTTGAAATAGCTTAGTTTAGCTATTACAACTTAAGTGAATTATCTTTATAAGTTTCTTAAGTTAAGATTGATCATCAAATAAAATGAATAACCTTAATCAAAAGAAACTTAATTAAATAATAAATTAAAATGAACAAAAAATACCCCTTTGAATAATTAAATCAATTGAATTTAATAAAAAATCAAAAATCATGAAATCCAATTAAGCATTAGTCAAATCATAACTTAATCAAATCAATTTAAATTTAATCAAAACATAAAATCATTAAACTCAAATAACAATGAAATCAACTCAATCAACATAAACTACATAAATCAATAAAATTTAATAAATTTAATAAATCTTAAGAGCTTAATATTCAAATTAAAGTTGAATAATAAAACTTAATTAATTTCAATTTTGAAATTAAAGTAGAAATCACAATAAACTTAATGCAAACTCTTAATCAAATTAAAATCTAATAATCAATATAAAATGATAATCAAAATTGGATAATCCCAACAAATTTATTATAAACCTTATTGAAATCCAATATAAACTTAAATATAAACTTCAAATCATATTATAAGCTCATTAAATCATATTATATTATTATTAAATTCAAACAAATGTTAAACTAAATTAACCAACATAAACTCAAATAAATGATCAAACTCAATAAAGTTAATAAATTTTGAAACATTAATTAAAATTATAAATAAAAAAGATGAAACTAAATATTAATCAAACCATAAGATAATTACATTTCTAAAACCTAAAGAACTTCAAAATTTAAAGTTAAATAAATATTTAAATAAAATTTAATTATTAATTGAACCCTATGATAAAGCAAACTTAATCAAATTAAGCATGATAATTAATCTGAAATTGAACATTTAATAATTCAAAATTTCAATTTCATTCCTACTTAAGTTGAACTCTAATTAAATAAATCAACAATTGATCAAACTAAACTTAATTGAACTAAATTAATTAAATGAAAATTCTAAAAAGAATTAATAAAAAAGCATGAACCATTATGTTTGAAGACTAGGTGAATCTTCAGTCATTTGGTGATGACTTCACTTTCTTAGGATTAGGGTACTATGGGGATTAAACCTTACCACAAATAAAGTTTAATCTCCTTTTCACTCTTTAAAATTTAAATCCAAATTTAACATAAAAATGAACTAAAATTAGAAATAAAAATTTAAAATCACTTAAAGTTAAAACCACCCAATGGTCAATCAAATCAAACTTAAATTTAAAGAAGCCTAGTATAGAGTTACCACAGCTCTCTTTTCACACATAGAATGCTAGCTCATGGACTTTAGAATTAGGTTAGGTCAGTGTATTGATTGTGATGTGATATATTTTATATTTTGAGGTGTAGTATTTTAGCATAGATGGTTAGGATTATTTGCTCACTAGTTTGGATGTCAAGACATCATTTTAGGCAAATAATATTTTCTACAGGGTGTTATGTTTAAAGGGACTGCTGTAATAAATAAAAATTATAAATGTTGTTTGCTTGTAAGTGCTTTACTTAAGTCCTTAAGCATAGCCCATTAGGATAGGTGAGCTTGGCATTCTTGAACTAAGTCTATGTGTTTGTGATATAAAATCTTGACATGCTATTTATTTTTCCTAACATTTGTCTCTTAGGGTTTAAAATTTATTTTTGGAATTTAAAAAAAGATTTAGGTTAAGATTTTATGATTAGTAGGAGCTGATTATTTCAATTTGGCGGTCTCCTATAGAGCTAAAGGTTCACAAGATCCCATAAAGAATACCAAACTCATAGTTTTAGATGCGGGTAGAGCTCAACTAACCACTTTTTCTTTTTTCAGTGTACAATAGTACCCGACTTCTATTTATTTTTTATGTAGGATGCATTTGTATGTTCCTCTTTTTTTCTGTTTCTTTGTGTTGTGATGAAAGCCTGGATTCATATTAAGTTCCTAGGATTAAATGAACTTTTCTACCTGACCTAAATAAATAACTCATAACCTCACATAATTAAAGCCTTAGGGATAAACACTAAAAGCAACTAGAAACCACTAGAAATTAGAATCATGATTGCATATTTCTTCTCAACTTCTTAAATTAGGCCCTTTTTCCATTGCGCATAAGAGGGATGACCTATGAAGATGACCACCCTTTCTAGGGAAGTTTGCTTTCTATTTTGATGTATCCCATGACTCAATTCTAATTGCATCTCATTTTGGCATAATTTGCATACCCAAAAGCCTTTAAATAAAATTATGAGTCAAAATAAAATTTTACATTTAGAAGTATAACATACTAGTCATAATCTTAAGGTTGGGGAGTGAGTTTAGGCTCTTAGCTCACTTTCCTAAATACAATAACTAAACTATCTTGCATTCAAAGATTGGACTCATGGATTTAAATTCATTAGGAGGTGTTAGCTTGCACCCCTTTTATGTGAGATATAATTCCAAAAGAATTGGGATAGGCTTATATTCTCAGGTGAGAATTAGCCAAGAAATCTCAAAATTTCTATGATTAGACTAAGTTGAGCATTTGACTTATGTCAGACTCATTTATTAGACTTAAGTTTTGAAGCTTCTTCTTTCTTTCTGAGATTAAGTCTTCACCTCTTAGGCTTTTTTTTTAGTCCTGTACTACTAGCAAGTAAGTCCTAGCTTTCTAATAAGATATCAAGCTAAAAAATAAAATAACTTCAATTTTAAAGCTATAAAGCCCAATAGTAAAATAGGTTGAAATGCTTACTAGATATTTAAAGTATTTTCTACTTGCTCCCAATTGGTATCTGAAAGAACTCTTTCCTTTTAGATAAATCCCACTTGATTTCTAAAGTAACAATCCTTTGAAAAATAACTTTGAATGCCATAAAAATGAAAGCCTAATTCTTTAATCAAGAGAATTCTTAGGAGGAATTATCTTTATTTTAAGATTAACTATAATGGCTTTCTCTTATAATCTAGCTCCAAAATAAACCATATTTTATCTTTACATATAGTTTAGGGGACAAATCTCTAGCACATTGCAAACTCATCAGCCTTAGGAGTACTTATTAAATGATTGAATATATTATATGGTAATATTTCTATCTCTTGAGAAAATATATTTATCTCTTAATGATATAATCTATTATCTAAAGAAGAACCTCATATATCTACCTAGTGTTTCAAATAAAAACTCCACACTAAAATCCACTAGAAACCTTATGATTAGAAAATCATAAGAAATTTGTCTATCACTTTATATGGGTCATTTATCCATTGCACATAAAGGGACATCTGTCAAGAGGATGATTGCCCCTTGAGGAAGTTCTAAATTTTTTGATTGACCTTTGACTAAATGTTATATTACATGTATGTAGGGCAAAATGAACTTATAAATGAACTTAATAGCTAATAATACATCAAATTTATAAATTATTTCATTAATTAGGAGTTTTGTATACCAACCATAATCTTTGACAAAAGGAGTGAGTTTAGGTTTTAAATTTTTTTTTCTAATTAATAATTTCTTAAACTATCTTACATTTCATAATATTGGCTACATGAGTTTGAAGCATAGAAGGAATTAGCTAGTAGTCCATTCAAGAGTAAGTCTAAGAGAATATAGATATGTTCATAAGCTTTTTAGAGCAAACTTATAAATCACGGTTTCAGTTGTAGTTAGAGTAGGTTGAAAGCACCTTTAGTTATAGGGTTTGAGTATCTTATTTTCTTCTACTAGAAAATTCTTTGGCTCTTATGTTTTTCACAGCCTTTTGTTATTAGAATATAAATCTAACATTATAATAAAATGTCAAGTCAAAATAAAATAAATCTCAATTAAAAAAACTCAGCTCAATCATCGAATATGTTAAAGTGTTTATTGTGATTCCCAATATAAAAGTACTTACTTTTTCCCCTTGAAATTAGAAAAGAATTACCCTTTAGATCCTTCTTGTTTTACTTTCAAATTTAGTGAGTCTTTATAAATTTTTTGAAATTTAGAAATTAACAAACTAATATAATTAAGAGTTCTCTTAGTAAATATCATCTTCTATGATGTAATTAACTACAGGGCTTACCTTGTAGAGAACTTACAAAATTAAGAAAACCCACTCTTTCTTTTATCCATGTAGGGTAGGGAAAAAAATCTTTGATACACATTAATTCATTAGACTTAGAACTCTTTATTAAGTAAGTGATTGAATCCATTTTAGAGTAATATTTCTATCTTTTGAAGTGATATATTATTCTTTGTTGTCATGTTCGATCACCTAAGTAAGAATTCCTAAGATTTGCATGGTGCCTCACATTTTAATTACCATAACTGTAGAGCTCAATTTTCTTCTTAGAGTTAAAAGAAGCTTAATCATTCATTATGTATACTCTTGCACTCACCTAATGCTTTTAACCTCCTTAATTGGCCAACTAAGATTATGCTTTGAGACAATTTCTCTCATCCATGTGTAGATAAATACTCACCTCAAACAAGCAAAACTTGTAGACCAATTTGACTTGCTATAAGAGATTATCCTAAACTAGAATTCTTTACCTTACCTTAGTTTGTGTGTAACTCTAGGCCACGATAAGGCTAGCTAAAGCATTCAATTTCTTTGAGCTCTTTTAAGCTTTCCAATGGTGAAATTTCCATGTAAGAATATATGGGTTGTTTTGCTTAAGTCAAGTCCATTTAGAGGTAGAAGATGATTAAAAAACTACTAAATTCATTTATAATAATTCTATCCAATGAGTCCCATTTTCTTAATATTTTTAGTTATGCTATGGACCAATCACTAATTTAGATAAAATAAAAATTTAAAATTATGTATAATTTCTAATTAAGAATTTAAATAAATATTGCTTTATATTTTTATTTTAATTATTTAATACTTTAAATGAATTTAAATAATTTCAAATCTTGTATGAAGGCTTAGGATGATATGTTAGTCCTCCCATAAAAGTTTAAGCTCATTTGAATAGAGATGTGAAAGTTATGATTTTTAATTTAATAATTATTATTAGAAATTCATAACATGAAAATAAAATTCTAGAACTCCAAAACATTTAAGGGACGCCCTCAACTTATATTTATATTTCCCTAAATTTTAAAAGAATTTTACTAAGTAACCTAATTAATTTAAATATAATTTTTAACTATTTTTATTTTAAAATTTAAATAATAATTATAAAAATTATAAATACATTATGAGAGATTCCTAAAGGTTATAGACACCTCTATGAATTTTAAAAATTTACTTAAGTCATTTACTTATGATTTATATTATTTAATGTAAAGATACCCTTATTTTCAAAATTACTAATTTTCTTAGTCTCTAGAGAATTGATGCGGTGTTTACAAATACACCTAATTCATTTAGATTGATTTGACAAGCTTTGCTATTTGTAATAATAAAAATGCTAGTTATTTAATTATTAAAATAGAATAAATACCTTCAAAATCTTAAAGATTGTACAAACATTGTAAATATTTCTTAAAAAATATATTACAAATAATAGTAAATAACCAAATAATTAACAATTATTTTAAATTTTAAAAACTTAATAACTATAATTTTTTATTTCTATAGGAAAACATAAAATTAATGATATTGTTATGCAATTTTGATTTTAATGTTATCACCACCTAAAATTTTAAGTTATTATTTCATTTAAATATGATAAATTTATTTTTAGCAAAATTCTTATTAAAACACTACACTACATTTGTATTCTTACACTAGTTGATTGCATTCATACATACTAAGAGACATATAGTTCATTACACTTTCATAGTAGCTTTTGATATTGTTTATTTGATTTCAACTTTATCTAACGTAGTTGTTGATTATATCTATATACACTTTTATTAGCACACATAGGTTGATTATATAAGTAGGCAAGTCAAGTAGGTAGAGGAACACATAGGCTAGGACCAACATATAAAGAATCTTAAGATATAAATTATCTTTTAGATTGCTTTATCTTCTTGCATTATCAATATCATATATACTGATCTTTTATCTTAAGTTAATTCTATAACTTGGTAATGACTCTCTACCAAGTTTTAATTACCTAGATAATTCCATCTTTTGGCTAGCATATTTCTATCCAGTTATGTCCACTTGATCGAGAAGTCTAAGAGATTAATTGTACTCATATGATATAGTCTATCCATAGTATAGGTTACTTTGTAGTTCAATATGATTGAACACTCTTGGTTTTAGGCATATACATATATTTGGTCATATTCCTTCTTTTTTGAATAAATGGTTTTTGTTCAGAACTTTAATTTTTATTACACTCTAGGTATGTTGGATATATTTTCATATATCTAAAACCCTAAAATCCTCAATTATTTATAATGCTTGAATTCTCGATTCTTATGCTTAATAGTTGATAGTTTGAACTATTCCTATCATATTGATTCATTGTAAATATACAACACTTAAATGTAATTATGATTAATTGGTTACCAATATTGAATAATATTTTATTTGATAATAAAAATAATTTAATCTTAATCATTCCTCATTTGACCATATAATAAGTGAAAAGCCTTAGGATAGCCATACTCCCAAAAATGATATATCTTTAAGTATATATTTTTCTTGAGTTAAGATGAGGTGGTGACTCTACCACAATTATCTTCTCATATGCTTTTGTGAAATATTTTATGTGAAGTTTATGTCATCATCTATCCCAACAATAAAATAGAAATAGAGAAATTTATATTTTTAATCAAATATTAAAACATTAAAATATCAATAAACTATATTTGTATTGTAACAAATTTTAATTAATTTCTTGGTAGGAGTTATTAAAAATTTTGAGCAAACACAGCTCAACATGCTTGTGTGATAAATTTATTGATATACATAAATTTGGGCATATGCCTGAATGGATTATACATGAAATATGAGCCGGATGAAGAAGTTTGATGAATGTTAAATAATGAAAACGACATAAAATGAAAATGTGATTCTAATAACATAGGTTTGGTTGTCTGTCTCCATACTAATAGTTTTGTTCCAAACATAGAGCATATGTAGATAAATAATGATAAGTATATATATATATATATATATATATATATATATATATATGCATTTAACTTTATTTATATTTTAATTAATTTATTTTATATTTTGGACAGAAAAACCTCATTAGAAGTGATCATATTAGAAAATTTGTCAAAGGAAAAAAAAAATGTTAACGAATAATGTCCTGTATGTATAGACGTCGGTATCAGCAACTAATGTTGAAGTAGTAGCTGCCTTCTTTGAATAATTTGATGACACGGAGAAGACGATTTATGACGCTGCCAACACTTTGCCAACGCGAGAGGTGACCAAGAATTTTTCAATATAGCGTATCCCATCGCTGACGCTTTCTGACTGCATCAGAAAACATTGAGCTCTGTTGTTTGGAAAGTCTACTGTACCTCGTATATATATGCACTTCATCGCCTTTGTCATATCGGAAAAGCAACACACATATAACCATATAAATAGTTCAGCTCGCAGCAATATCTTAGCTTGTTGAAGTGGAAATCATGACAGCAACAAAAAGAAGCGAGCCTGTGCTGAGCAGTGAGGGACGCTCGTCGCCGCCACGAGGCTACGTGCCTGTTGTTGTTGGAGACTACGATGATGACGAGGATACGGAGAGGTTCTTTCTGAATGTAAAGCTGCTAAAAGATCCATGCATTATGGAGCTCCTCGAGATGGCGGCTGAAGAGTTTGGTTACAGGCAAGAGGGTGCACTTAGAATCCCTTGCAAGATTGAGCATTTCATGAGAACAGTGGATGAGATTTGCGGGGGTAGATGACAATTGACAACTCTTGTATGCATGCCTTGTTTTCAAGCTTCTTGATGCACTGTAAAATTTATTTCAACCAATTTTATTGTCAATGTTGTTGCAAAGAGAAGTTACAGTGATCATATCTTTCATAAATTGGAACATCTACTATCCTGAGGTTTTGTTTCTTAACAAATTTCATTTTAAATATCATATATTTCTAAACAATCAGGACAAATTTTTTAAAAAACGGCACATTAAAAAAAAAAAAACAGAACAAGAGTAATCGCCTTTACATTCGCGATTTGCCCTGCCAGTGGGCAGGATTTATGGAAAATATCGGTGATCGCTTTAAATTGGTGATTTGTCCCACCACTGCACCACAGATGGAACGTGCGGAAATTGCCTTTGCAATGGAAAATTTGTTTACTTTTTTAAGGCAAGCCCTTATGCCTGAAATGACCACTTAAATCCCGCCCTTTTCCTAACGACCTCCAAACTCTCTTACTTCTTCTCCAAACCTACTTTTTCGGTTCCAAAAGAATGTCCTAATCTATTAAAAATGATGATCAGTTAATTCAATAGTCGATAAAGCTCAAAAATACACTATAATTTAAAAAAATTAAATCCTAAACTTTTATTAAAATCAAAACAAACACAAATATAACATAATTACACCCAACCCCTATATAGGGGAGTTTAGTTCAAGGTAAAAGAAAAGAAATGAACATGAATACAATAACAAAATAGAGTTGGAAAGATAAAACTCAGGTAGAAAATGCTAAGAATATCTTCTTCTTCGTCTGGTCTTTTTACTATTATGATCACCTATAGTCACTTCAAAAGCTTAAAAAAGATTCCACAAAACACTTCTCTTAGATTGCTCAAAGGAATGAGACATTTTTTAGAATTATGTTTAAACAAGTCTCCAAATTCATCAATAAGATTTGCTTAAGTAGGTCTACATGAAACCTTCCTAGTAGGCTTGAATCTAGGGTAAAATGTAGTAACCACCAGCTAGCTAAGCAAGAGGATCGTGGCACTTGACCATGCTCTATCTTGTACACAATACAAATTTTGGGTATAGTATCAAGTTCGTCTTAAAATTGCACCTAAGATTTGGATCTAGCGCCCATGCATCGACTTCTCTATAACTAAACTTGGGATTAGGGTTTAGTGCTTAGGAACTAGTGTTGATGCCTAGGCAATGTCTTTTCTGTCATTTTCCTACACTATGATGCCTAGGCATTTAGTTAAGCTTCAAGCATCAATTGATCCCTAAATGGTGATTATTTTTCTCTCAAACTACTCCAAGTGTTTCTCCACATGATTTTAAGCATAATTGATGCATTTTACTTTTTTGTAATAGTGGTTTTATAGAAATTCAAAATTCAAAGAAGAAGTGCCACAAAATTCTTAAATGTACATAAAAATTGTAAAATTGAAGACCAAAATAGGAAAAATCATATATATATATATATATATATATATATATACACTCATCCTAGAGTAAAATCAAATACACAACAAAATGATAATCACGAACATCAAGCAAGGTTAGCCTAAGCTTGGTTTAAATGCTATTTTATTATAAAAATACATTGTTTTGTTACTGAATTGTATTATCTATCAATCTCAACTAACTATCTCAATGTTCTTAAGTTTATTATTATTTAAAAGACTCTATTGAACTATATATTACACATTAACTTATCTTAAATGATAATAATGATGCATATTTGGTGTAGACTTTTACATATTTTATAAAATCAAGTTTATCACTAAGTAGGCAAATTTTTAATTAGACCGACAATATACTCACATCCATGCCTTGAAGAATTTATTATTTGGTGTATACACTTAAATAAATTTTTGTAAGCCTTAGTTCTACTTTTTTGTAGATGTAGACACACATCCCTTATTTTTCTTACTTTCTAGGTGTAGATTCAAAACTCTCTTTTTTTATGTTGGAGACGCCCAACTAACTTTATCTTTTTTTTATTATTTATCTCTTGCTACTTTTGATTATCAATATACAATCATTCAATAAAAAAAATCAATTTATGTTGTGAGTTTTATAGTGTATTACTAAGTTCCTAAGCTTATTTTTTATAAGCAATGTATACAGTTACACACAAACATGACCAATAATACTATATCTAACACAATTTAATATGCTACATATAACTCAAAAATATGTTATTTTGCTTAAGAGGCTGTTTGGTTGCCTGAATTTTGGGTGTAAAATAAAGTAAATGCAGTGATTTTAACTTTTTTGGTGTTAGGCATGCTACAAAGTAAAATTTTCATAGTAATGTAATGTATTTAGAATACATTACAATGGTCTTTTTTGGTGTATTTGGAATTCGCTCGATTTGGGTGAATTCCAAATACACCGGTAAGTGTAAAGTGTTATGGTGCCGCCACCATTAGCCGCCGTACTCGCCGCTACCATCGCTACCGCCACCATACCGGCTGGTCTGATGTCATCACCGTATCACCGTCACACCATGATGCCGCCACACCACGCCACCTCCAGCCACCGGTCATTGCCACCACCACCACCACCTGCCGTTCACAACCGCAAGAATACTTTACATTACATTTATTTTATCAAAAAAAAAAAATCATGTATTTATAGAGTTTTCAACCAAAGAACCCTAAAGTAATCCAAATACACAGCATTTCTTTTACACTACATTCCTTTTATAATGTATTCCTTTTACACTGTATTTCTATTTCAGGCAACTGAACAGCCCCTAAGCAATTAAAGGAATAGCACTATACTTAGCAATTTTAATATCAATACTTTATTATTGTTCATAAATAATCAATCTTATTTATCTAATGCATATTACATATTAATATTTTCACATTTATTACCCTCATTATCCCTCTCAATGAATGAAAATTAAACATTTCAACTAATCATGAAGCAAATGAGAAAACTAAACATGAAGTAAATTGATTTAAGAAAACACTAGTCAAATTATTAAAAGCAAAAAATAGACATGATAATAGTAAACTAAAACTAATATAAAAAAATAAAATGCAAAAAAATAATGTCTTATAAAAGCTCTTTAGAGTTCAATCATAAATCATAAAATAACTAAACTACCCCTTGCCACACTTGCACTATATGTTGCCCTCAATACATTAAATTAAAATAAAAGTAATGAATAATAAAATTAAGATATGGGACAAAAAATCCCACCTGGTGGAGCTACTTATTATCATTATCATACTCTATTCTACTTATTCTTCACCCTCATGGACATGTGACATGGGGTAATATTACAAAGGTTAATTATATACATTGTTTTTTGGTCAACATCTTTGGAGCTAATTTGAGACCATAAATATTAGGGAGGTGTTAAATTTCCCTACATAATCATAGTGAATCCTCGCTTTTCATCGATATTTCAAATCCGTGTTCATCCTCTAGTGCATCCTTTCGTAGCCTCTTGATTATGTCCATATGCTATTAATCCTCTCAAAGCGGTGCCCTAGTCTTATGCTCTCTTGGCCGTGTCTTTGGCTCTTATGGCTTTGGCCAATCTTCATACTTGGAGAATTTCCTTCTTTTAATTAGGTTGATGATACCTGCTCTTAGGTTTCATTTGAGTAATACTAGTTTTAGTTTGTGGGAATTAGGGTAGACCATCTCCTCAGATGCACTCATTGGCGAAATTTTTTGATGTTTTATCACACAATTTCATTGAATATTTGATTCTAAAAAGTGGATGAATTCATTGTAGTCTAGGCCATTTGCCAAAAAATTAGAATACATTTCATTTTGATATATATTAAGCCAAAATATGCTTATACAAGTGAAACTAAAAGTAACTATTTATCTCGCATCAAGCATTTCTTATCCTTATCTTCTAGCACATTGGCATAAAATTCTCTAACAACTAGAATAAAAGTAGAGCCAAACTGCTTGACAAAGTTATCATCTTCTTGCAGCTAGCTTTTCAATTTGGCCTTCAGGAGCATCAAAGCCTCACTTTGAAATGCAATGTTTCTTGGAGAAGATCTTCTCAAACTTTTATATAGTGGTGTACAAGTAGAACTTCCTTGCATTGTAGGTTCTAGCTAGAGGGTGCCTCCTTTGTTATGCATTTGTTGTTCATGGATTTTGAGAGTAGAGGAGGGAGAGGGACAACAATGGTGTTGCTATATAGATTGAGGGTGGTTTGGAAGCCATTTCTTCCCCCAATTTATAACCTCTCCCAAGGGACATATGAGTCCCATTTTATTTTTAAAGTTTGTCCATATTTTCTAGTCATGACATGGTTTGAAATCACAATTATTTGTTGCTAGGGTCTACCTTCAAGAATCATGTCACATTATGCTTTCTTTCCTACACAAAATAATGAAATCTCATCAAATCTAGAGGTTGGTTCATGGAAGAAAAAGCTAAAAGAATCTCACACATGTTGGTGTTAGTGCCTAGGTGCCATAGGTCCACACCTAGACATTGAGCAATTATTGATTCTAGCATGTTTTATTAGGCTAGATTGTAAGCATGGTACTTATGTGTTAGGTTTGGTGCTTAGGAGCAAGTCAAAAAATATTATTTTTTGAATAATTAAAAGTAAACTAGATGAAGGTTGGAAATGCAACATTAAATAAAAGGAGAATAATGAAAAAAAATAACGTGGTCTCTTAATTGGTGCTTGGTCTAATGTCTTCAACTTCTGTCTATTTTGCTAATCTCACGTGCCGTCTGGTAGCAGGTGTTTCTACAACCATTGCAAGTATGATGTTGCCTCTTTAAGTAGCCTTTTATGGTTGATTGAACAACCTAAATTTGAATGATTTTAAGTAGAACCCCTTGGTGAGGACTTTAATTTCTTCTTTATGAAGGTTAGTGTGACCTTCTTTTCTTTTTCCACTCACCTCCTTTTCCTTAACTGGGTTGTACTCCTCCTTTAGTTGTTGGATCTAATGACTCTTTTGTATTTGTTGCTACAACATTACAACTTTTTTTTATTTACCTTGTGATCTTCATACACCTTGAAGATTTGAATTTCATTGTTTTTTTTAAGTTATAATTCCCCTTTTGAAATATTAGTTTGAGCTTATCTTGTGGCTAAGAATGGTCATTCCAGGATGGGTAGGTACTTAGTAGCATAATTATCATTCATATCAACTATGAAATTTATGTTGGCTTCTAAGTCACTCAGTGAATTCTTAAATGATTTTCCTCCTATGGCATAGAGTATGGTGAAGTTACTTGGATCTTTTCTCTTTATAGGAAACTTCCTTTCTAGCATGGTAGGCGGAATCTAGTGCCACTATCTTATGATCTTCTAACCACCTTTACTAAGCTAAAATTTTCTTTATGAAATTTACATAGCTAGGCTCAATTCCAAGGCATCTACAAAAGATAATTTGAAATTATAAACAAATAATTTGAAATTATTTACAATTTTTTTTCAAATTAATAACTTAAAGTTTTATTTCTAAAGGAAAATATAAATAATAATATTACTACGCAATATCATTTAAATATTTTCATTTTCCAAATATTAAGTTAGTATTCGATTTAATTGTGACAATTTTTTAGATAAAAAATCTCATTAAAATACTGCATTGAACTAGTGTACTTGGACTCTTGATTTTATTTATGTGTTATACTAGGAGATATATAACTCATTTCACTATTATAATATTTTTTGATCTACTTTATTTATTTTAGCCTGATATAACATTGGGTTGATTATATTAATTAACCATTTATAAACTTAAGTTGATTATATATATAAGAATGTAAGCTAGTTGGGGAACACTATTAAGGAATAAATCACACAAAATCTTAAGATGTTGATTATCCACTGAATTGCTTTATTAGCTTGCATTATCAGTAGTATACATACAAATCCTTTCTCTTAAGTTAATTTTATAATTTTCTATTACATTCTCTACCATGTTTTATATACTTAGTTAATACTTTTAGCAGAGAAGCTTAGTTGTTTTAGCCTCCTTCTTATAGCCAACACATTTTCTATCCATTTATACATGCTTGATTGAGAAAATCCTATAAGCTAATCTTACTCCTATGACTTAATTCATTTATGGTATATTATATTCTTATAACTATACTAATATTTAATATCTATTTTAGTTTTGTCAATACCACTTTTAATCATATTCTAACCTGATTAGGTCATACCTTTTTGTTAAAGTCATTCTATTCAATCACACCCTGTAATTAAATACTATTGGTTTTAGGCATGCACCTATACGTGCTATCGTATTCTACTTATTTGTTGAAATGGTTCTTATTTAAAACTTTATCTTACACTCTAAATATTTTAAATATTTATAACTAGAATATCAAATTTTTTTATCTTCAAGTATTCATACCCTCTTGAACACTTGAATTTTGTACTTGATAATTGATAGTTTCAGCTATCCCCATCATGTTGATGCATTTGCAAGTATACAAACTGATGTCACACTTTAAGCTAGGATACATCTCATTAGAATAAATGATTAACTTTGATTACAATTAATATGTTATTAATATTAGAAGATATTTCATATAATAATAAAAATTATTTAATTATAGTCATACCTTATATGACTATTTAAAAAGTTTAATTATCTAAAAGCCTATTACTTCAATTGATAATAAAGTATAAATAAACTTTTCCATAAATGATTAAATTTGACAAGTTATCATGGTCATATGTGTCAACCCCATAATACATTGATTTTATACACACTTAGATATTGTGAATAGATGGATTTAGTCAACCCTTTAGCTATTTAGCATAAGATGGATTTAGTCAACTTATTTTGATATGCAAATCCTTTAATGCTCGGATAAGGATGCCTTGAGTGTGAATAGGGCTCGATATTATTTATAATGTTTTCTCGATATGTTTACCTTGCTATGTTATTTTACTGCTTTAGGTTAGAGATATTTTCTTTACAAACATTTGGCATACAACTATTACTTTTATTTTTATGTTTATAGGGGCCATGCATCAATATATAAATGCAATGATGTTATATATAATTTTATCTGTGATTTTATGTTGTTGAGTGCAATGATGGAACAATTTAGTTCTAGAATATATATTTCACTACATTTTAAAAATTTTATATGTACAAAAAAACTATAAACATAATTTACTGATTATACAAGCCGATCCATTTCCTAATGAACTAGTACATAATTTGGACTATGAGAAAGGACCAAGTAGAGATAAATTAATACTTATACTTCATTATTTAAATTATCCAAATTTGTTGAGTAAGACATGACTACTTTTTTTTCATTTTTATTTTGAGTATGTATAAATTGATTACCCACCTGCACCAACATATTACATATATTTTTACAACCATCATGCCACAATGATTGTTCATGTTTTTATTTTATTATTGTAACATGACTTTCTAGGATATTGATGACTTCAAACTAGTCTAGTAGGATAAAATATTCTTATTGACTTTAATAAATGATAATTACACTTAAAATTTACCAAGAAAATAATATTTATTGGAGGAAGTACATTTTGGGGCAATCTAGCAATCAAAACCTGCACTATTGATGCATTGTTTTATGATATAGTTATCTCAATCAAGTAATATATGTCTTTCTCATTTAATGATAGATAACTTGCATTGTAACTCTTAAGGTAGAGGCTTAGTTAGGCCGAGTTTTAATTATGCTTAAAGAGTCTAGTCTTAACACTATAAAGTTATAGCCTATCTAAACATGATTATAAGTCTAAAGTTGAGTAGTTTTAATTATGTATGATAGGGCTATCTCAAATTGTTTTCTTTATATAGCATTTCTTACTTATGTATAGATTATAAGTCATACATTTTTGCAACTTTTTTATAAAATTTATCAATTTAGGAAATTCTTAGTTTCTCTTCCATGACTTGAGGTCATGAGATCAAATATAAATGATGTAATTCATAGTTGTTGATAAAATATTTTATTGCTAGATTGTGTTGACAACATTCTCAAACTAAGTGACCTTGAGCTTGATAGTTTGGTATGATAAATCTAAAAAATTCAAACTAAACTTTCTTTATTTTTTCTTAAACTTCCTTACCCATTAACCACCTTGTCTCCTTGAGCCCATCTTACTTATTGTCAAGTCTTTGATGATTTCATGATTATTATCACCTTGTAGAATGATACAAAATATATGGGCAACTCTATCAGGTCCATAATTAGTTCATCAAGAGTCTTCCTTATCAAACAAAATCAAATAAAAATATGTTTTCACTTATCAAAAGTTTCACTTGTAGGTATATTTGAATATAATTAACTAAAGGGATCATACTCTATATAAGATGTTGAGTAACCTAGATTCTCTTTAATCTTTTATTAACTTAATGATATGTCCTCAAAGAAATATTTGTCATGAGTTCACATGAGAGGTGATGACTTTACTATAATCCTCTTCTCATCTCCTCTTATGAAATGGTTTACATAATCCTTGCCTAGATTAAAATACATATCATAAATGTTTTTATTAAAAAATAAAAATTTAAAATATCAATAAACTAATTTTTGTATTCTAAAAAAAATTAATTGATTTCTTGGTATTATAATTGAATCATTGAAAAATTGTGGAAAAGCTACTCAACATGCTTGTGTGATAAATTTATTAATATTAATAAATTTGGGCATGTGCTTGTGTGGATTGTGTATGGAATATGGGCTGGGTGAGGATGTTAGAAGAATGTGAAAAGAGAAACAACATAAAATAAAATTGTGCTTCAAATTATAAAGGCTTAATCATCTCTCTCAAGTTTAGTAGTTTAGTTCTACAGATAGAGCATGTGCGAAGGACAATAAGAGAAATTTTATATGCATTTTATTTTATTTTATTTATTTTATAATTTTATTGAAATATAAATTATAAAATAAAATGACTCTTTCATAATAAAGCCACACTCACATCCGTCTGAGATAAGTAGTCCAACAAAAGGAGAATAATATATCATATAATGTTTTGGTAAATATGAATATTTGGAACTCTCCTCTTCACCATAACATGAGACATATCCCCAATAATATAATTCTTTATAATTGAAAGTCTGCATTCTTTGATTATAAGAAAGTGTGAATCTTTTTAATTAAAATTTTGATTTAAACTTAAAAAATAATTTCATGTGGGTTAGGCCTTCAAGTTTTTATCCTAAGCTTCTAAATTAAAATTTCATTTTTTACGTATATTATTCTTAACTCTTCTTTTTGTACATGTGCTAGTTTTCACACAATAGTATATGATAAATCTCATTTATACCTCCTTACATAACATTATGAGCATGCGTATTTACACACATATATATATATATATATAGATATATATATATATATATATTTACTTTCTATAAATTATAGACATAAAAACTTAGAATGCTAGTAGATATAAGATTATTCATTGTAAACTTGATTGAATTATGATTAAATAATGAACAAATTTTTTTTAAACCTTCTTCAAAGAACATCGAAAACATGATCAAATATAGACCTATCATTGAAAGATGAATTAAATAGTTCTATCTTTGTTTAAGTGCTTCCATCATTCAATCATTATAATCTCTTATATTCTACTATGTTTTATGCTACATTCTTAGTTGGTATGTTGTTATTATATTTGGCCTATGTTGTTATATTAAATCTCTTATAATTTGTTGGATTATAAATATTGTGCTATTATATCCCATATTCACATTATGTTCAAATTATATTTAAATCTTTTCAAAATATGTTTGATCCTTTGTTAAATCTTGCTCAAGCTTCATGCCTTGTTCAAATCTTATCAAAACTTATTCAAACCATCTTGGAGCCTTATTTAAACCTTGTCTAATTGATGTTCAAACCATATATGAACCATGCTTTAACTCATGTCTATTCATGCTTTAAGTCATGTTGATCTACGCTTGAATCAAACTTGAACTATGTTTGGCTCATATTCAAAGTTTATTTCATTCATATTAGAACTATATTTGAACCTTTTTAGAATAATGTTTGAAAATAGATAGAACATAATTTAAGTATGATTTGATTAAGGTTCAACATAATTTATTATGTACATAACCCTTGCTACTATATGGTTTGAATCATATTTTATTACTATCAATTTTTTTTTGAAAAAATCAAGCTGTAAAAGAATCCACTAGATGCAAACTATTATGAAAGTTAGCTATAAGCATTATTTTTAAATGGAACATAAAAATTTTGTCAAAATTTTCTTTGAAATTTCTTAGCTTGCAAGAAATCATTTCTAACAAGATTTTTTTTTGTGGATTATGTCTAAAATTTATAAAAATCAAATTATCAAAGGATTTCATTAAAATTTTGTCTATTTTCAAAAAAATAAATATATATTCTCTTGTTGACCTCAATTTTGGAGTGAGCTCCTAACATCTTTATCATAGATCTAGGACTCTTATAGACACTAAGAGTTTCTTACTCTTAAGACACCTCTAGTGATTAGGTGAGCACTTAACCTAACCTTAGAGACTTAGAAGAGTTAGCCATAGGGATAAATTGTGCCTTAGAAATTTAGGAGGATTTTACACCTTGAAACCAAATCCTTGCTTCCTTCTTCTCAAATCTCAAATTCAAATCCAAATTCCAAAATCAAATCTAACTATCAAATGATAGAAACCCATGATTAAATTCAACAAATCCTTCTATTGATTTTATCAAACAAAATTCAAACAGCCTTAAACAAATTCAAATCAATCCTAATCCAACTGATTTTCTCAATTATAAAATTTAATCTCCAATCAAATTTTAAATCATAAATCTAATCCAACTATCAAATGATTGAAACCCAAATCAAATCAAATTCCCAATTTTAGCCCTTTTATCCAAATTCTTGAACTTAGCTAAATGATACCCAAACCAATTCAAAACTCATGGATTTCTTCATGATTCAATCATTCCTACAATCATTGATCTAAATATAAACATAAACCACCATTATCAAATCAAATCCAAGCTAACCCAAATCAAACCCAAGTTAGCCCTTTTGACTTCAAATTGTCAAATGAACCAAATCCCATTTGGCTCCAAACCACTTGCAATTGCATTTATATTTCAATCCTAGGCTAATGTGTGAGTTCAACTAAACTTGAATCAAGCCAATTAACCCATTTAGGCTCACTTGACCCAAAGTGTCCTAAAGGAACATTTTTAAGCCAAGTTCTAACCCAAGATTAGAATGAACTAAGCTCATCCAAACCACACAACATAACCAACAATCACCCTAGGGTGATCAATTATCTTAAATTGGGTCAAACTAAGTCATACCTAGCCTTTGACCAAGTCAACATTTAGCCCAAATGAAACCCAAACTAGCTAAAATTCACCATATGCTAAATTGATTGAAACCATTAATTCAAATCCACTCATAATCACTTATTGAACTTGACCAAAACCATAATTGAGCCAGAGTTGACCAATTGGTCAACTTGACCCAACCTAGCCCAAATTGACCTAAATGGTCAAATTAGCCAAAATCCAAATTAAATCCAAATTAAACCAAACCAAAGCCTACAATCATTTTCAATTAGCCAATTGAAATTGACTCAACACCTAACCCAACCCAATTTGGTCAAATTGGTCAAATTGGTCAACTTGACCCATTTGACATCTATGAACCCAAATGAGCCATAATCAAATCCAAAGCAAATTGAATCAAACCAATGACACCAATACACTCCAATTGGTCATGTGAACTTGACCCAACCCTTAGTTTACCCAATTTGACCAATTGGTCAACTTGACCCAACCTAACCCAATTTGACCTAAATAGGTCAAATCAAGCCAAATCAAATCAAATAAACTCCAACCACTTGAAATTTGGGCTAACCCACTTTTGACCCATTTCAAATCTACCAAAATCAAGCCCATAGCCAAATGACTATTTAGCCCTTGGGTTTAGGGCATCCCATGAGATAAGACACATGCACATTGGGTCATTTTCTCCCCTTAACCACTTGGCACATATTCATAGGTCCACTTAGGCACCTAGGACCATGGATGACATGACTCAAGGGTTGTTGGGTCGGCCATGACTCATGGAGAGGTGAAATCACCTCCTCATTCCCATTGAAACACTTGGAAAGCCATAGTACACCCACTACTCCCATGGTACCACTCTCACACCCGCCTCCACTCAAAGGAAGCCAGCTTACATGATTCTCAGCCCAAATCGAGCTTCCCATCTCAACCATTGATCCAAAAAGCCAAAATAACCATTACCGTCCGATCCAAGGAATGAGGGGGTATACCCCCTCATTCTCACTCGCACTCACACACTCACACTCGATTTAACCCCAGCAACCAAGGAGAGAGATCTCAGAGCAAATTTCAAGGCTTCTTGAGCTCCCCAAAATCCCCATTCTTGATTTTACGTGAAACCAAAATATGGGAGGTCACCTCTGATTGCCATTTGCTCAAACCTCTACCAAAGTGTAATTAACTTTACACACACCTTCCTTGGAGCTAAATGAGCAAGAACGAATCATTTCCCATCACCCTCATTGTGGAAGTAGGAGTTCACCAAGATCGATCACCTATGCCTCGTGCATTGGTCTTCAAGCAAACTATACCAAATCAAAGCTTGTGTGGCTCAATAGGGCTTCATTTTACCAAATGAAGCTTCCTCAATCGTTGGAACCGCTGGTCACAAGCTCTAGTGAGCTATGCCATTAAAATTGATCGTTGAATTAAAATAGCTCAGTCTTTTGTGAAAGAAAGTGTTTTCCACCATTGGATTACTTTATTTTGCTTCCCAAAGGTGTCGGATTGATGTCATCTCCATTTGAGCTCGAGTGAGCTCAGATCGAGCGATGATTGATTGATAGTAGCCGTCGTTCGCCACTCGAAAGGAGATAGATCACGGACCGTCCATTCTTCATGATCGAAATGGATGGTCTTGATCTGATCACATGTAGAAATGCTCATTTTCCTTTGGATCCGTGAGTTTAATTGTGGTCGTCCGATCTTAAATCGGAAAGTCCACAAAGGTACTGCGTGTGCCATCCGAGTCACCCTTTGGATGTGATAACTTAAATAGTGAATCCTGTCGCACCACGTGGAAAGCTCGCCGTGTCAGCCGCCACGTGGCTCGATGGGATTAAGGCTTTAAATAAGATTAATTAATTTGTTTTTTAATCCTAAAACTTCCTAAATTCATAACTAATTCTAGAAAAATTCAAAAAAATACAAACTTAGGCACATTTTAAAGATATTTCAGAGTAGAATCTAGAAAAATTATTATTAATTGATTTTGAACAGTGATTTTGGCTTAATTAAGATTTAATTAAAAATTTAATTAGCTTAATTATTCCTTAATTAATCACCCAATTGATCTCCAACTTTCTATAAATATTTAGGGGGATGACCTCTGCCTCTTCTATTTTTTGGGATTTTATTGATTACTTAATTAGAGAAATCAATTGATTAAACCTTAATCATTTTCCTATTTTGATTAGTGATAATTAGTGAATGAATAGTGATTTAATTAATTAATTAAGCCTAATTACCTCTGTTGAATAGTAAGGGAGCTTAGAGAAAGTGTTTGGGATACTTTTCCTAATTCATTTCCTAAGTTTCCTTCAATTAATTAATGATTAATGATCTAACTAATTGCTCAATTAATTAATTAATCTCTAAGATAAAAAAATCTAATTGAGTGTTTAAAGTTACTTAGGAGTTAAGGATTGAGGCCTTGTCAATCCCTTTCCCTAAGTTAATTTCATCATTCTAATCAAAATATAATCAAAGAATTCAATCAATTAACTAGCAAACTTGATTAACACAATCTAAAATTCACTTCATACCTAAGCAACCTCTAACTAATCTTGGGTAGCTCTTTGGGAGTTCAATAACCCAAAGTGGGAGATAATGAAATTATGGTTAGCTCAGATGTGTGAGAAACTATAAAAGTAGTTAAGTGAGATCCCTTAAGCCTAATCAACTATTAATCATGAGCCAATTGCATTAGGCCCTTTTCATTTCTTAGGAGCATTGCAAATTTACTTTTCATGTGGTTGCATATCATATTGGCTCATTATTAATTAGTTAATTAACTTAAGATGGCGTAGGCAAGGGTTAATTAATTGGCTTAATTCACCTAATTAAACCATAAAATCAACTTAATTACTTCTTCATTAAACCAAATTAACTCACACATGGGGAATGGGATTAGGATCATCAAACGTCTTTCATTTCCTAAATCAAATCAAACTCAAAACAAAATGTCATTTAAGAACTTTGGTTTATTTTAAGTAGCCTTATTTAATATGATTGTCCTTAGAAATTAATTGGAATGAATGAGATCATGTGCTTATTTTCCTTTATTTCTTTCCAATCATGTTAAATATTTCTTGCCATATATAATCATGCATTCATTTCTTTTAAAATTAACTAAATGAATTGATTTCTTTTATGTCAAATTGCATGTGGTGATTTAAATTTAAAATAGGTGTGGCTATTATTATTATTATTAAATCAAAAGTTATTTTTAAAAGCCCATAAATTAATTACAATATATGGAATGATGTTAATTACAATTATTTATAAGTTTGCATGTGTTGATAATATAATATATGCAATATGAAGCTCTCTTTCCTTATCTTATATGGATTTGCATGGGATTTATAAATGTATAGTTCATCTGAAAAGAACACAACATTTGTCTAAATCTACTTCTATGTCTCCATGCCAAGACTTGGGAAGAATTTCATATCACATATGTAAATCATATAATCAAATCAAATATGACTTCTTGCATGACTTTTCATTTTTTTTGGTTCTTTTGTGCATTCACATGTATATGAGAAAAGTGGTATATTAGTCTGAACACCCTCGGGCTGTGAGGCTTTAAGTAGCCCTAAGTAGGTCTTGTACCTTACACCCCTGGTGTAGAACAATGGCGTCAAACTCACTTAAAACTCTTATACTTATGTATGTATGATGTGACCAATGAATAAGAATCATAATCAAATAAATCAAATACAACTTTTGCATGGGTTTTCCTATCCTTGTAGCTATTTATACATCTATATGTATCTAAGAAAAGTGGTATATTAGTTTAGACACCCAGGGCTTGCGAGGCTTTAAGTAGCCCTAAGTAAGTCTTGTACCTTACGCTCTAAGTGTAGAATAATGGCACCGTACTTACTTAAAACTTTTATACATGTGGATGTGTACCTAGCTAATGGATGAAAAATCTCTCTTTTTCTATTAAAAAGACATGCATTCATAATTCAATCAAATTAAATATTTAAATTCTGAGCACGTTTCTTTGCATTCATCATTTAAGTGTGCTATATAAATTATATGCATAGGTATGCTTAGGATTTAATCATATGTATGATATACATGATGGAAAGAAATAAATAAATATGTGTTATGTGATAATAACTCATTTTAATTAATCTTAAGATTTCTTTCTTATTGAATAAGGTCTTTTTGAGTGAACATAAACTTATGATTGATTAAAACATATAATAAGCCATTTATTAAAAGAATTGATTAATTAACTTTCTTTAGAAGTGACTTAAGGAAGGGATGAAAGATAGATTCCCTCTCTTTTTTCTCTTTTTAATACTTAGTTATTTAGTGTAGGCCATATGAAACAAAAGAAATTACTAAGTAAAATCTTTAAATCAATTAAATCACTTAAAGAGAAATCAACCCTTTATAAATTAAATCACTCACACTTAGCAAATTACAACTCTAAAGCCTAGTTAGGACATATCATATATGCTTTAATACACACATATTAGACTAAGTCACAACTTCTAGCATTATGTTAGGGCAGTGTGTGGTTTGATATATGCTTATTTTATGATATATTATTATATACTGGATGTTAGGGTGTATGTGCGTAGTCCTAAATGTTAGGCTGATATTAGCCTAATTATGCTTTCTATAGGAGGGTTGTGCTTAAGGGGCTGTTGTAATAAAAATATAAATACTTTTTGCTATGCAGGTTGCTTAGCCCCTAAGCATAACCCAAGTCAGGACATGTGGGCTTGGTTACCCATGTGAGGGGTGCTAAGTCTAAATTATTCATATAACAGCTTGAGTTGTATGGTGTGCTTAGCTAACGTTTATTTTGCAAGTATAGTTTGATTTATTTTTCTTCTTTTAATGTAATTTTGCATTAAGACTAGGATAAGTATTATGGGAGATTAGGATGAGCATTGATTATAAGACCAAGTCTTATGTACCACGTGATGCCTTTGGAGCATGCACATTCAAATCAAGCCAAAAGGAAAAAAGAAAGGGAGCAAATAAAATGAAGAAATGAAAGATGAAGAGATGAAGAATAAAGAATGAAGACCCCATAACTTTCATCATTTGTAATTATAATTACTCTCTTGTAATCCAGGTTGTATAAGGGTAGAGCTCGGCTACCCAAGTTTCTTTTCGGTTGTATGGCGGTACCCGACCACATCGGCCTTTTATTCTTTTGCGATAGTTTGATAAAATTATTTTATGATTTGTTTAGCTTGTACATTATAAAAAGCATACCTTTTCATAGTTTATTTATCAATGGTGATTGTTGAATGGCCTAGATGTGATTAGTCTCCTAGGATAAAAATTAATCTTTGTACCCAAACTAATAACTCATAACTAAACCTCTAAAATAACTCATAATCTCATATAAAAGCCTAGGTATTAAATCAAGATAATAAATATTTAGCAACCCCTTAGTTGGATGTTGTATGTTTAATATCATGCATAAGCATCTTATTTCACTCTTGTTAATAGAGGGACTTTCATCTTTACTAGATAGTGAGGGCTTACCCTTTGAGAGCCTATGATGGAAGAACACATTTTTCTCTTTTTATTTGGCCCATAATCAACTTCTCATGCATTTAGGCATACAAAATCCCATAACCTATGTCAAAATAAAGAGTCCCAAATTAAATGAAATTTGATAAAAATTTGTATTAGATTTAAGTCATTATTTATACTCTTCATGCTCTAGTCTCTTAGGGAGTAAGTATAAGGACTTAGTTTCTTTTCTAAATAACCCATCCATCTTGCAAAAGTATATGATTTTTCTACATGAATTTAAAGCATATGAGGAGTTAGCTGGCTGCCACTCCAGTCGGTTATAAGTCTAGTTGTCGGGTGGTTTACTCTATCTTATGGAGGTAAACCATATACCCACTTTCGTCTTAGATTTAGGTCGTGCTTTGGTCCTTACTAACGTTCCTTAGATTTAGTATCTGAGATTTCTATTTTTCTTTGGGGCTACATGCATAAATCCTCACCTCTTAGGCATTTCTATAATCTTGTATTATGGAATTATAAATCTAAATTTCTAATAAAATTTGAACTCAAATAAATAAATCTCTTGAACTTCAAATATATAAATCCCAACCATTGGATAGATTGGAGTGCTCACTAGACATCTTAGTATCATGAGCACTCCCCACTCATCTCTTTTGGTTTCGATAATAACTCTTCCTTTCGATCCATCCCACTTGATATTCTAAAACACAACCAATTTATTGATAGTCCTATATTTGAATTCTTTGGAGAAAATAATCACCAACTTTAATCGAGAGTATTCTTATGAGATTCATTTTTCTTAAGATGTAATTAACTATGGGGTCTTGCCCCCATGGGGAACTTTAGAACCAGGTCTAAATAAACTCTAATTTATTCATCCATATAAAGTAGGAGAAAAATCTCTGTTATATTCGAAGACCCATCATGCCCATCAGGAGTTCTTATTAGGTGATTAGGTCCATTATAGGATAGTGACTTCTATCTTTCAAGATAGTATACTATTACTCAATGTCATACCTAATCACCTCAATAAATAGACCCTAGATGCATTGTGGTATCCCCCCATACAAATGAATCCAAAATGTCCATTAAGCCTGATTATATGATTTTGCTTTAAGATACTTAGAAACTTATTTGTAGGGTAAACTTTGGTTAATTAAATACTTATCTATAATTGTATAACATTTGTAATTTCATTAATTTTTTATGAATAAATAATTGATATACAAAGAGTTAACATGAAGAGAAGGATCCAATAAAAATGTGTAAAAATCCAAGTTAAATTTTTTGAATCATATAATAAAAGCATCTTATTAATCTCTCTCTCTCTCTCTCTCTCTCTCCACCCCCACCCCTCCCTCATTCCTAAATAAAGTAACACTTCGAACTTCTTCAATAGATCCAAGGGTTCAAACTTGAGTTAGTTGAATTCTATATGTTAACATAAAAAATGTCTGCAAAGTCAAACTCAAAATCTTTCCTAAGCAACTAACATAGCAAACCTAAACATCCCATTAGGTTAACTATAGTAAGCTTTAAGAGGAACTCATGTAAAGGGTTATTTGCTGAATCTTGCCTATAACTTCAATTTGGCTCTAGTTGACTCTACAATAGACTTCTTTCATTGCTTGGGTTCAACCTTTCCTTGATGAATATAAGTGTTCAATCTAAACAATCATATACATCTAATCAATCAATTTCCTCTTATAATTAACCATATGATTCTAGAGTTTAGCTTACATAACCTTTAAACTATTTTAGGAGATTTGATAGAGGTTTGAGTCAAAGAGAACCCATTTACTCTCACCTTATGGGTAATGTTCTTCCTCTAATCTTATGAATCTTGATGATAAAATTCAATTCTAAAACATTTCTCTTGGATTATTAAGATGATGATAATAAACATGGGTTGACCACAAATCATGAAGTTAAATTTAAGACAAAAGTCAAACCCTAATTTAATATGAGTTTACTTTAAAATTTCTTTTAGTTCATCCAAGATTCTCATCATATGTAAATTTACACTTCATGGATCTATTAGTAAGTTCAATCTTATTAAAGTAAACCCCATTAATTCTTTTGACCCAATTTGACCCTATTGGCTTAATAACATTAGAATAGATTCAAACATTAATTTAATTAAACCAAATTGAGAGAATTTTTCTTGATTTCTCATATTTGTTTTCATAATTTACTTGGCTTAATTCCCATTAGTTTAAGCTCAAAGAGTATTGAGATGGATTTGATTTATGAACACCTATATATTGCTTGGGGCTTCAATTAAAACATCATAATATTTATAATAAATTCAACTCTTAGGCATCATTGTAGTCAAAGATGCATGTTGATTTGATCACCCCATGTGAGTTAAATAAATCATGTAAGTCAAAGTGTGCAATTTATACCCAAATAAGCGTGCCTTCACTTCCAAATTGAACTTGGCCAACAAAAATGCTGAAATCTCTTTATAAAATTTGACATGGGTGTAGGAGAGAATATCCACAACAATCTTTTAGTTCACTGCAACTTTCATTGACCAACTTTAGTGGGTCAAATCAATGAATCAAAGAAACTCATTAAGCAAAATTTACCAATTTTGTTTAATTTTAGTAAGAGGGAAGAGTTTTTTTTGTTGCTCTTGGCTTGAGGAGGATTGAACCCATTTTTCCATTGGATCAATTGGGTTAGTGACTCATCAAATCTACTCTAAAACCTAGTAGGTGAAGGCTTGCAACCTTTTTCAATCGGAACTGATTCATGGATCTTGACTGATCCATGTTCGTCCTTATAATTAGTTCCCAAATGCTTCCCCATTCCTCAACAACCTTATCTAGAAAGAACGCTTCTCTAATCAATATCAAATCAAGCTCAATTATGGTTGAGCTTTGTTATACTAAGGTCTATAAATAGACCTTCAATTGCCTCAACTGAGTGGTTAGCTAGCATCCCCTCAATCCCATGATTTTAAATGAGACTTCCCCCACCTTTTTATCTACCTAATTAATCTTGAGACCAATCCACAACCATAGTTCATAGGACTTTGGTCCACATAATGAACTAGAGGGAGACAAATAGAGAAAGCTTACAGGTAAGCTCATTTGAGTTATCCCAAATTAACTCCCAAGAAAACCAACACACTTAAGTTAAGAATTTGTTCTCTCCTCATGTATTATTCTTGACTATGGTCATATGAGATTTTGAAGCTATGTCATTGCTAGATTAGTCATGGGTTTGGTTATTTTGACCTCCCTCATGCTTCTTAATGTGTGGATTTGAACAAGATTCTCTATAGAGAGCAAATTTCACTTGGGTAAGGATTAGGTCATGTTGACACAAACCTAGCCCATGAGCCTTGGTTCACAATTCATTCCAGTGGGAATATGACCAACTACCACGGATTTGAATTATTTAAATCGAATGACCGATTTACCCAAATCAAATTCCTAAGTTTTATTTTGAATTTTTGCTATGTATCTTCCTCATTTAGGCCTGAACTTTTTTAGGATAAACACTTTATTAAGCTTAGAACTTGGGGAAAATATTTAAAACTCAATAATTAGTTTATTTAAAATTAAAAAAAATTCAATTATCTACTTTTTTAAATTATTGAAACACTTAAACATTCTAAAAAATTATGAAATTAGATATATGATATAGAATACAAACTTAGACATCTTATGAAAACTCAATTTATTTATTAAGTTATGAATTTTGTAATATACTATTTCACAATTTAAAATCATAGAAATTAAATATTTAATAAAAATTATAAAAATTTAGAAAATGTTTGAAACATCAGTTTAGGCTTGTTGGAAAAGTTTTAAAAATTTTGTGAACAAAATTAAAGAGATTATGAAATTTGAATTGTGTCAAAATAATGTCAAAATATAAAAATAGTAAATAAATTGTAAAAATGAAAATTTAAGAAAAGTTTAGAATAATTTTTTAAACTCAAAGTATGAAACAGTATCAAAATGCTTAATGTGTAAATTTATGACATCTATAAATGGTCTATGTTTTCATGAATTAAAATAAATAATTTATGAACTTTTAAATTAAAATTTAACATTATAATTAGAAAAATTATAAATAAATTTAGGAAAATTATAGATAATCCACTAAATGTTTAAATTAATTATCCAGAAATTCTATTAAAATTTTAGAAATTTATATGGTAATTTGGACAAGAGAAACACATTTTAAGTTAAAATTAAAAATTTAATAAATTCAATAAATAATTAATAATTGCTAAAATATAAAGAAAATTATAAATAATCGAAATATTAACTTATAAAAAAGATAAACTAAATCATTTGAAAGTGATATAAAATAAATTCAATCAACTTAATAATTTTAGATTATTTTAATAAATAATTAATTCTTATTAAAATTATTTAGAAATTTAAAATGATTTAAGAAAAGTCATAGAAAGTAAAATTAAATTAATTAGAATTCCATATAATCTAGAATGACAGCATTGTTAATAACATTGAACATTCAATATTATTCAAGTAAAAGTTGAATATAAAGTAAAATGAGATCAAGTAGAACAAATCAAATTAATGTCAATCCAAGAAACCCTAAGGATTTAAGATAATTTGAAACCTTTAAATATCAAACACCAATCAAAATAAATGAATTTTCTAAAACAAACTGTCCTTGGTTTATGCGTGATTAACAAGTAGGTCCCATTACTTAACTATTGTCCTTGAACATGAATTAGCTTGGCATCCCATGTTTAAAATCTTTGCCTACATCAGTTCAAACCATGAATATCTTAGATGATTCAGGACATAAATCTTTCAACACTTATATGTGTCGCAACTTCTTGTACATGAATTTGCATTAGGATTTAAGAGCTCGTAGTGGGATAGTAGAACATTATATAGTTATAACTAATTATATTTTGTATATGGATATGGTTAAAAGGGGCTAGTGCTATAATTTTAAATTTAATAACATTTGCTTGAGGTGCTTTCTTACACCCTTGAGCATGGTGATTATGATAGGAGGGCTTGTCCTCATGGTGTTAAGTCCAATGCTTGAGTTGTAGTTTGCTTGATTGCATGTTTGTTCTTTCAATGATCTTTATTTTATGAGGTTTATGATTTTATTTTATTTTAAATTATAATTTGTAACTAGAATTAAGTTAGCGTCATGAGATTTTGAATGGAGTGGCTAGAAGGCATAGACTTGAGAGGCCCAAGAAGCTTGAATCATCTCTACCATGAAGATGAAGATGAAGATATGAAGAGCTACCCTTCTAGTTCTAGGCCATGTTGTATAAATGAGCTTAGTTGCACAATTTTCATATCTTTTGATCGTTATGTATGTATGTATGTATGTATGTATATATACATATAATTATTTAGGGTAATGTTTACTCTATATTGTACACTAGAACTACTTGCATTTTCTAGGGTTTCTTTTTGATGATGCTTGATTGCATGTAAGCCTAGAGCTTTTTGTTAGGCTCTTACAAAAATTTTCTACTCAATTAAAAAACAAACTCATAACCTAAACTAAGCAATTTATAAACAACCCCATTTAAGCCTTAAGCATAAAAACTAAAGGTTGACCTCATTTTTGGATGAGGTTGACATCATCATAATCTTAGTAATTAGGATCTTTAATGTTAGATTAGGAGCTTTTAATACACTTAATAACTAAGTGCATAACCAAACCAAAATTATTTAAGAAAAAAATTTAAAATAAA
Source organism: Cymbidium sinense (assembly GCA_021442155.1). Taxonomy (NCBI): domain Eukaryota; kingdom Viridiplantae; phylum Streptophyta; class Magnoliopsida; order Asparagales; family Orchidaceae; genus Cymbidium; species Cymbidium sinense. The sequence goes on from CM038225.1 coordinate 89,061,505, forward strand.
TCTAAAATCAAAATAAAACTTTAAACCAAACACCTTAGGATGATAGCTTAGCTCAGCATAGTGTCCCCTTTTGAACTTGATGTAATCAAATTAGACTAGGTGAACCAAATCAAATCCAAACTTAATAAAATTCAACAAAAATTAAACTAAACACATCTAAATTGAAATCTAAATTCATTTAAGCTGGGGTAATTTGCATAGTTGACTTAAGAGTTATTCTTTAGGCTCAAAATCATCTAAGTTCAAATTAAATTAAATTAAATTAAAATGGGCATACAAAATTATTTTACAAAACATAAAATAAATTTAGATGGAGTTCAAAGTGGTAATTGGGTCTGACATGAGTGAGCCAGCTACCAGTCAAAAATCAAATGAAATTGGCCAAATTGAGTTACCTCAAAGACTCAAATTATTAAATGGATATAATAGAACATAAATATAAATAAATCTTAATACAATAAGGGATCAAAGATTTAATGTCACTTAATCCAAGTAAACCTAAATGGACCCTATTGAGCCAAGACTCAAATTAAATTGAAATTAATTCAAGTTAAATATCTCAAAATACTTTAAAATCATATTTAAATACAATTCAACCTTTTTAAGTTTAATCTCACTAGTTTGATTGCTAAGTGAACCAAATTTAATCCATTAAGCCCAATTAGGTCAAATGGGTCAAATGCAAAATCAATTTCAAAATAATTGAAATCAATTGCTCTAAATCATCAAAACACTTAATTAAACTTGATCAAAGTTTATACACTTTGATTGAGTCGAAATGGCCATTTTAGTCAATTGAACACAATTTAACTCATTTGGTCAAAATAGGTCAATTTTGGCTAAAATCAAAATCAAGCTTAAATCAATTGAAACTAATCAAACATAAGAAAATAAATTGTCAAATATAAATTAACTTTAATATAAATTAAGAAATAGCTGATTAGGCTAAGAAAACCAATGACCCATTTGTATCAAATGAATCAAACTTAGAAAAAATTAGGTCAAACTCACATAAGACTTCAATCAATTGATCCCAATCCTTCAATAATAGATTCTATATAATTTAAATATAATTATAAAGTTTTTAAAAAATCAAATTGAATCATATAATCCAACCAAAGTCACTTGTGTTAACTTGGATTGACTTAAACTCAAAAATCAAGCCATAAAGTCTAAATTGGACTTTAGTAAACCAAATTCAAATTATTCTTCTAAGTGTGGATAGATTTTATAGCCTTCAAAGGTTGGATAGGGAGTCAAGGGGTAGGAGTTGTTGGAGAAGGAAAGAAAAAAAAATGCCAAGATATATGCATGGAGCCAAAAGCTCTTCTTCATCCATTATCCCCACCTTCAATTTAATTGACTTGAGCTAATCTCAATCAGCAAACCTCAAGGAAATTTTAAAACATCCAAACCATCCATGGCTTGCTAAAAAAACACCATCTTCCATGGAAGCTCAAGCATGAACAAGGAAGAGGAGTGATCATCTCTCATACTATGCACCTAGACTTTCTGAAGAGGGGATGTTAAGCCCTTCCCCAAGCTTCTCAACACTAACAAGCCAAAATAGTCAACAACAGTAGAAATAGTGTCAACACATATGAAAGCCAATAAGAGAATGATTGAGGTTTGGAAATAAACATATCTTTTGATAGGTTATCAATGTAGAGGTGTGTGTGGCATCATGACTATCTTATGGGAATTATGAGTGTAATCTCAATCAAGATCCCTTGGTTCCATCATCCCAAGATTGTGTTATTCCATCCTATCAACATTAGAGGGACATAACCATAATATCTAGAGAATCTGATAAATAGCCATGGGTTGCCTCGTTTCAGTTATCTCGATTAGACGTAGAATTTTAGTGTAAGTGGTGTAAGAGTGTTCATGTAGTGAAAAAATTATGAGGTGTTTGCATGACGAGCAGGTAGATGTTCATATTGTGAACGAATATAAGGATATTCTCATATCTCTTTAGAATGGAAAAATTAGAGTTATCCACATGATGGACATATATGAGTTTATTCACATGGCAAATAAATTATGGAGTGTTCACATGGCGAACGAAGGTGGTTGGACTTACATCACTTAAGAATGCCAAAAATCATTGTTGTCCACATGGTAGGTGTATATGAAGTTGTTCACGTGGTGAACAAATTATAAAATGTTCACATGACAAAAAAATAAATGCTCACATGATGAACAAATAGGTTTCTAGACTTACATCCTTTTGGAATGCTAAAAAACTAGGGTTGTCTACATGTTCGGTAGACATAGTGGTGTTTGTGTGGCAAACAAATATAAATTTTATTTTTATTTCAAAAAATACATAAAATCCTCATTCAACACATCGGTGCTAGAATCCAAAAAGGCAAATAGTAGAGCTAGTGCTGGCATGAATGAGGGGACGGTGAGTGAGGCTCAATTCGCCTACATCGTGGAGTTGTTGTTATATCATTTGCTTTGAATAGTGTTATTTTGGGTTCTCATCATATTGGGATGGATTTTTAAATCAACTTATAGTATGCTGAAGGGGAGCACTTGACGACCACCCTTCATAATTTTGGTTTGTGTGCAGCATTGGGTGGGTAAGGTGGGTTGATGAGGGAGGTACTCTTTAGAAGGCTTCTAATGAGAGGGTGATCTGGGAGTTCAAGAATAGATTTGAAGTTAGAGAGAGAGAGCTCATGTCCTCCCCGATCTAGATCCCAAACTCTTAAGTTCTTGGTCGAGCAAGTTGAGAGCTCAACTGCCAGGTCCAGGACTTGCGAAAGTGGGCAGATAAGAGTAGTCCTAGGCAAGAGATGCCGGAACACAAATTTGATCATCACATAGATCAACAACAGATGAAATTCTCCTACATTACCTAGTTCATTGCAAACATGTTTCAGAATTGAAATCATACAGATCCTAGCAAGGTCTCCTTTTGCCTCAATATCAGTCCTATGTGAATATGTGATTACCCCATTGATGTAAGGTACGGAGGAGGATGAAGAAGAAGAATTTCAGGGTGGTGATGAGTATGACTACTAGCTTTGTCCATTTGTATTTTTTCTTCTTTTCTTTTATTTATAAGTTATAATTTTGTAATTTGTAATTTTATTTTAAAGAAATATATATATTTTTTATTATCTTTGCATTGTATGCTTGCATAAATTTTTCTTGTTTCTATTAATGCTCCATGATAAAAAAATTACACTTATATAAAGAAAATTAAATTAGGGTATAGCACCATGGCTGCATGAGCCAGCAGAGACCAAAGGAGCGAGAGTGTACCACGTCTGTCTGCAAAGATTATGGGATATTATTTTCTCCCCAACAAAATTTTCTAAGTCCTTTTTGCTTGAATGTGATGGCATAATCTCGCCACGATGTTGTGGGATTTTATCTCATTTTGATCCAAAATATTCTATGTCATATTTCAAGTGACACATGGGTATGGAACCACGATGCTGATGCTCTACCGTCGTGGCACCATGGGATTTTTGTTAGAGCTGCGACGTTAATTCTTGTCAGAGTGTCGATATCCGTGCCTTAGGTCAAAATTTGAATTTAAAGTGCAGAATTTTTAAATTTTCTTAGAAATTTTGGCAGTATTTCACTTGGCAATGTTATGTTTTAAAATTGTATAGTGTAAATCACTTTTCTCCCTTATTCCTGTTATAAGATCAATGGAGAGGAGGGAGTTTTCATCTCTCATCAGAAGAAAATTTAACGATGGATGTCTTCAAATCTCTAAGTTTTTCATAACGAATCAAAGATCAAGGGTGGGATTTATCAAACTATTTAAAAAAAGAATAAATTCTTTACCTAAATTGAGAAACTCAGAGAGAAGTGTGAGTACCGTTCATAAAAAGTAGAGGAGAAAACTGAGTGAAAAAGTACTTTTAGTGGGCTGCTCACTCATATTTATAGGCGTGGGCTGATAATTATTCCCTCTTAATGGTCGTCTCGGCTAAGACTGCGTCAAGTCATGGTAGTGTCATGTTAACTAACAAAGCTTTGCTTCTAGAAGACCAGGTCCATATGGACATAGCTCCATGACGGCGCTATATATATCATTTTATTTTCGATGTAAACAAACAACAAAGGGGCTAAGTTTGATCTCCATAGTGATCAGCAGGGGGGCACCTTGAATCCACTCCATTGGAGGCTCATCCCATCTCGTGATATACTTTTCAAATTGTGAATGCTTGCGGGCATCAACTTTAGTGTAATACCTTCTCAAAATCACCCATTATGCTTTTGTCCCTTATGAAGGTAAATGGATCTCCCTTGAGATCAAGCTATGTATGGATCAATTGCAAATCAATTAATGAAAATCATGAGAAAATATTGCTTGGATATCGTAAATTGATGTTCGAAGATGGATGGTTCATGGTTCTCAGCTCAAGTCGATGAGATGAGAGACAAAATCATGATTGTCTATTTATTCTATTTGGAATGGACGATCATGATTTAGATATATTATGTGATTTGAATTTTTTAAAGAATTGCATGAAGATTCAAGACTGTCTGATCTTTGATCGAATGATCCCAATCAATATTGTATCCTAGTCTCCTTTCTGTGTATGATCCATGTAGATCCTGCGTGGCCCAGTAGCGTGTTGCCATGCATAAGCACCGCCCAGTTACCTTTGCATTGGCTCTGACTGGGTTGAGTAAGAAATTCTGAGATTCAAAATATAAAAATTGATAGAAGATGCTCAGAACTTCAAAAATTCATAGAAAATAAAATGCTTAACCAAAAAATACAATTAAGGGCTCTATGAATTTCTCTTAGTGAGAAAATCCTTTTTAACCTATAAGCCCATATTTTTATTGGGTAATTTAGGCTTAATTTAAGATTTAGTGAAAATAATCAAACCTTAATTAAAATTAAACAAATTATCCAATTAATCTAAAATTTTTAGAGATTGAAATTGAGGTTAAGATACAAGTAGTATAAAAATTCCAAGAGTTAATGTTAAGTGGTTTAAAAGATATAAAATTTTTAAATTCAAACCCTTAATTTGATAAAAATAATTGATTTTAAATTACTAAAATTAAGGGAAATTTTGGAAATATTTTGAATCATTTTAACTAACATCAACGAAACCTTGGAAAAATGTTAAAGCCCCTATAACTCAATAAAACTCGAAAATCACTTAATTAGGGGATTAACTGAATTAATTAATTCATTTAATTAGGCTAAATTTAGAAAAATTATAATAAATCAAAAAAAAAATACAAAAATTCAACTAAATTCTCTTTTGATTCCCTTTTTGATGAGGAATCTTAGAAAATTAAAGGCCTTAATTAAATCTCAATATTTTAGGCTTAATTTCAGTATTGTTGAAAATAATAAAACATGAATTAGTCTTAAATTATAAATCTCATGAAGATGAAACTTTAAGAAAATGAGATTGACAAGGAACCCCACTTTCATGAAAATTTTAAATTAAGATGGTTCCTGTATGTGGTGTTATGGAAACTTTAAATTCTATAATTATTTAAATCAAATGATAAATAAAAAAAATTTAAAATCATAAAAATTCATAAAACTGATGGAAAACACTTTTAATAACTTAGAAGACTTAGAAAAATTATTAGCCCTCTAAAGTTAAGAAGCCCTAAAAATCACACAATTAAGATTATTGAATAATTAAGGAAATTAACTAATTAAAAAACTATAGGGTTGAAATCACATTATCTACAACAAATTATATGGTAAGATAGAAAATTTTGATTGGTCAATTTTTGAATTCAACATTTGAATAAAAGCCTATTAAAATGTAAACTATTAAAATTTAGTTAACACTTTAAACTCAAATGAATTTAAGTGAAAGTCAAAATAGATAACAAACCAAAATACTTTTAATATGCTAATTCAAAATGCCTTGCGAATTGAAATAGCTTAGTTCAGCTATTACAACTTAAGTGGCTTATCTTTATAAGTTTCTTAAGTTAAGATTGATCATCAAATAAAAATGAATAAACCTTAATCAAAAGAAACTTAATTAAATAATAAATTAAAATGAACAAAAATACCCCTTTGAATAATTAAATCAATTGAATTTAATAAAAAATCTAAAATCATGAAATCCAATTAAGCATTAGTCAAATCATAACTTAATCAAATCAATTTAAGTTTAACCAAATTTAATCAAAACATAAAATCATTAAACTCAAATAACAATGAAATCAACTCAATCAACATAAACTACATAAATCAATAAAATTTAATAAATTTAATAAATCTTAAGAGCTTAATAATCAAATTAAAGTTGAATAATAAAACTTAATTAATTTCAATTTTGAAATTAAAAGTAGACAATCACAATAAACTTAATGCAAACTCTTAATCAAATTAAAATCTAATAATCAATATAAAATGATATACAATAATCAAAATTGGATAATCACAACAAATTTATTTTAAACCTTATTTAAATCCAATATAAACTTAAATATAAACTTCAAATCATATTATAAACTCATTAAACCATATTAAATTATTATTAAATTCAAACAAATGTTAAACTAAATTAACCAACATAAACTCAAATAAATGATCAAACTCAATAAAGTTAATAAATTTTGAAACATTAATTAAAATTATAAATAAAAAAATGATACTAAATATTAATCAAACCATAAGCTAATTACATTTCTAAAACCTAAAGAACTTGAAAAATTAAGTGCAAAGTTAAATAAATATTTAAATAAAATTTAAATATTAATTGAACCCTACGATAAAGCAAACTTAATCAAACTAAACATGATAATTAATCTGAAATTGAACATTTAATAATTCAAAATTTAATTGAACCATTCATAACCTACTTAAGTTGAACTCTAATTAAATAAATCAACAATTGATCGAACTAAACTTAATTCAACTAAATTAATTAAATGAAAATTCTAAAAAGAATTAATAAAAAGCATGAACCATTATGTTTGAAGAGTAGGTGGATCTTCACTCATTTGATGATGACTTCACTTTCTTAGGATTAGGGTACTATGGGGATTAAACCTTACCACAAATAAAGTTTAATCTCCTTTTTCACTTTTTAAAATTTAAATCCAAATTTAACATAAAAATGAACTAAACTTAGAAATAAAAATTTAAAATCACTTAAAGTTAAAACCACCCAATGGTCAATCAAATCAAAACATGAACTTAAAGAAGCCTAGTATAGACTTACCACATTAGCTCTCTTTTCACACATTAGAATGCTAGCTCTTGGACTTTAGAATTTGGTTAGGTCAGTGTATTAATTGTGATATGATATATTTTAAATTTTGTGGTGTAGCATTTTAGTGTAGATGGTTAGGATTATTTGCTCACTAGTTTGGATGTCAGGACATCATTTTAGACAAATAATATTTTCTACAAGGGGTTTTGTTTAAAGGGACTGCTGTAATAAATAAAAATTATAAATGTTGTTTGCTTGTAAGTGCTTTACTTAAGTCCTTAAGCATAGCCCATTAGGATAGGTGAGCTTGGCATTCTTCTGAGCTAAGTCTATATGTTTGTGATATAAAATGTCGACATGCTATTTATTTTTCCTAACATTTGTCTTGTAGTGTTTAGAATTTATTTTTGGAATTTAAAATGCAATTTGAGCCTAAGTTTAGGTTAGGAGTTTATGATTAGTAGGAGCTGATTATTCCAATTTGTCGGTCTCCTATAAAGCAGAAAAGGTTCCTGAAGAAGGCGACAATCCTAAAGTCAAATAAAGACCCCATAGACCAAACTCATAGTTTTAGATCAGGCTATATAAGGGCAGAGCTCAACTAACCACTTTTTCTTTTCTTTCGGAGTGTACAATAGTACCCGACTTCATCGATCTATTTATTTAATTAATTTAGTGTGAATTAATTTGGGATGCACAATAAAATTGCATGCTCTTCATATGTTCTTTGTGTTTGTGATGAAAGCCCTGGATTCATATTAAGTTCCTAGGATTAAATTAATTTTTCTACCTAAATAAATAACTCATAACATCACATAATTAAAGCCTTAGGGATAAACACTAAAAGCAACTAGAAACCACTAGAACTTAGAATCATGATTGCATATTTCTTCTCTCCTTCTTAAATTAGGCCCTTTTCCATAAGGGGATGACTGTGAAGATGACCACCCTTTCTAGGGAAGTTTGCTTTCTGTTTTTATGTAGCCCATGACTCAATTCTAATTGCATATCATTTTTGGCATAATTTGCATACCCAAAAGCCTTTAAATAAAATTATGAGTCAAAATATACAAAAATTTAAAATTGATACTAGTATAACATACTAGTCATAATCTTAAGGTTGGGGAGTGAGTTTAGGCTCTTAGCTCACTTTCCTAAATACAATAACTAAACTATCTTGCATTCATAAGATTGGACTCATGGATTTAAATTCATTAGGAGGTGTTAGCTTGCACCCCTTTTATGTGAGATATAATTCCAAAAGAGTTGGGATAGGCTTATATTCTCAGGTGAGAAGTAGGCAAGAAATCTCAAAATTTCTATGATTAGACTAAGTTGAGCATTTGACTTATGTCAGACTCATTTATTAGACTTAAGTTTTGAAGCTTCCTGTTTCTTCTTTTCTACAGGATTAAGTCTTCACGTCTTAGGCTTTTTTTCAGTCTTGTACTACTAGAAAATAAGTCGTAGCTTTCTAATAAGATATCAAGCTAGAAAATTAAATAACTTCAATTTTAAAGCTATAAAGCCTAATAGTAGAATAGGTTGAAATGCTTACTAGATTTTTTAGTATTTAAAGTATTTTCTACTTGCTCCCAATTGGTATCTGAAAGAACTCTTTCCTTTTAGATAAATCCCACTTGATTTCTAAAGTAACCATCCTTTGAAAAATAACTTTGAATGCCATAAAAATGAAAGTCTAATTCTTTAATCAAGAGAATTCTTAGGAGGAATTATCTTTCTTTTAAGATGTAATTAACTATAATGGCTTTCTCATATAAAGAACTACGAATCTAGCTCCAAAATAAACCATATTTTATCTTTACATATAGTTTAGGGGACAAATCTCTAGCATATTGCAAACTCATCAGCCTTAGGAGTACTTATTAAATGATTGAATATATTATATGGTAATATTTCTATCTCTTGAGAAAATATATTTATCCCTTAATGATTGAATATATTATCTGTACATATTGTTTATTTGATTTCAACTTTATCTAACGTAGTTGTTGATTATATCTATATACACTTTTATTAGCACACATAGGTTGATTATATAAGTAGGCAAGTCAAGTAGGTAGAGGAACACACAGGCTAGGACCAACATATAAAGAATCTTAAAATATGAATTATCTTTTCAATTGCTTTATCTTCTTCCATTATCAATATCATATATACCGATCTTTTATCATAAGTTAATTCTATAACTTGGTAATGCACTCCTACCAAGTTTTAATTACCTAGATAATTCCTTCTTCTGGCTAGCATATTTCTATCCAGTTATGTCCACTTGATCGAGAAATCTAATAGGTTAATTGTACTCATATGATATAGTCTATCGATAGTATAGGTTACTTTGTAGTTCAATATGATTGAACACTCTTGGTTTTAGGCATACACATATATTTGGTCATATTCCTTCTTTTTTTGAATAAATGGTTTTTGTTCAAAACTTTAATTTTTATTACACTCTGGGTACGTTGGATATATTTTCATATATCTAAAACCCTAAAATCCTCAATTATTTATAATGCTTGAATTATCGATTCATATGCTTAATAGTTGATAGTTTTAACTATTCCTATCATATAGATTCATTTGTAAATATACAACACTTAAATGTAATTATGATTAATTGGTTACCAATATTGAATAATATTTTATTTGATAATAAAAATATTTTAATCATAATCATTCCTCATTTGACCATATAATAAGTGAAAAGCCTTAGGATAGCCATACTTCCAAAAATGATTTAGTTTGGTAGGTCATTAAGATCATATGAGACAATCCTAGAATATTCTAACTTTTACCCACCCTTAAATGTTGAGGTAGTTCACAACTATTTAGTGCCTATCAGGAAGGATACAAATAATGCTTTGATGCTCGATATGATGTTACTTTAAAGACAACTAGGATTTATATTATATATAATTTTTCTATAATATGCAAAACTATTATGTTATTTTTTTAGGTTAGAGATATTTATTGCATGTGCCCACTATATGAGTATTGCTTCTTAATTTTATTTTTATAAGGGTTGTGCATTAATATATAAATACTATAGCATTATCTATGATTTAATTATGATTATATGATTCCACTGTGTTGTGATAGCTCTATTTTATTCTATGAAATATATGCTTCACTATTTTTTTAAAAAAATTATATGTATAATGAAGTATAAGCATAATTTCTAGACTTTGTATTAGTCGATCCATATCCTGATGAATAGCTATATAATCTACTCCAAAAGAAAGAATCAATAGTAGAGAGAAATTGATACATATAAATTATTATTTAAATGATCTGAGCTAAGTGAATAGAACTTGGCTACTCTTAATTTATATTTATTTTGAGCATATATAAGCATATTTACCAGATGACTAGCATATCATATATTTTTTTTGCAACCATCATAATATAGTGATTGTTCATGTTTACTCTATCTATGTTATATTTTTATTTTCTTATTATATTGTGATTGTATGTACTATAAATGATTTTATGCTAAGCTCATTTATAAAATATTTAAATTTGCTTTTGCCTTCTTATGTGTCCTGGAAGAATTATGAATGGAGCTAGTCAATGTTGAAAACCTCAAAGTGTTATTTCACTTTTCATAACATTTCTAAGTCAAATATAGAATAGATTTTAATTACACCTAAACAATTTAGTCTTAGTACATTAAAAATGGCATCTTGACCCAAATAAAATTATAAGTTAAAAGTTGAGTAGCACTAGTTATATATAGCAATGCTATTTTATTATATTTCTTTTTGTAGGTGTTTCTCTCTCTCTCTCTCTCTACATATATATATATATATATATATAATTACAACCTTCTATAAAAATTATAAGTGATTAGGTGATTAGAGTTTCTAGGACTTTTATAGACACTAAGAGTTTCTTACTCTTAAGACACCTCTAGTGATTAGGTGAACACTTAACCTAGACTAGAGTTAGAATTAGGGGATAAATTGTGCCTTTGAAATTTAGGAGGATTTGCCTACCCTGTAGCCCAAACCAAATCCTTGCTTCCTTCTTCAAAATCAAATCTCAAATTCAAATCCAAATTCCAAAATCAAATCTAACTATCAAATGATAGAAACCCATGATTAAATTCAAACGCCAAATCCCTTCCTAAGCCCATTGATTTTATCCTTAACAAAATTCAAACTTAGCCTTAAACAAATTCAAATCAATCCTAATCCAACTAATTTTCTCAATTATAAAATTTAATCTCCAATCAAATTTTAAATCATAAATCTAATCCAACTATCAAATGATTGAAACCCAAATCAAATTCAATTTAGCCCTTTTATCCAAATTCTTGAACTTAGCTAAATGATACCCAAACCAATTCAAAACTCATGGATTTCTTCATGATTCAATCATTCCTACAATCATTGATCTAAATATAAACATAAACCACCATTATCAAATCAAATCCAAGCTAACCCAAATTAAACCCAAGTTCTTTTGACTTCAAATTGTCAAAGCAACCAAATCCCATTTGGCTCCAAACCACTTGCAATTGCATTTATATTTCAATCCTAGGCTAATGTGTGAGTTCAACTAAACTTGAATCAAGCCAATTAACCCATTTAGGCTCACTTGACCCAAAGTGTCCTAAAGGAACATTTGTAAGCCAAGTTCTAACCCAACCTAGATTAGAATGAACTAAGCTCATCCAAACCTCACAACATAACCGACAATCACCCTAGGGTGATCAATTATCTTAAATTGGGTCAAACTAAGTCATACCTAGCCTTTGACCAAGTCAACATTTAGCCCAAATGAAACCCAAACTAGCTAAAATTCACCATATGCTAAATTGATTGAAACCATTAATTCAAATCCACTCATAATCACTTATTGAACTTGACCAAAACCATAATTGAGCCAGAGTTGACCAATTGGTCAACTTGATGCAACCTAGCCCAAATTAACCTAAATGGTCAAATTAGCCAAAATCCAAATTAAATCCAAATTAAACCAAACCAAAGCCTACAATCATTTTCAATTAGCCAATTGAAATTGACTTAACACCTAACCCAACCCAATTTGGTCAAATTGGTCAAATTGGTCAACTTGACCCACTTGAAATCTATGAACCCAAATGAGCCATAATCAAATCCAAAGCAAATTGAATCAAACCAATGACACCAATACACTCCAATTGGTCATGTGAACTTGACCCAACCCTTAGTTTACCCAATTTGACCAATTGGCCAACTTGACCCAACCTAACCCAATTTGACCTAAATAGGTCAAATCAAGCCAAATCAAATCAAATAAACTCCAACCACTTGAAATTTGGGCTATCCCACATTTGACCCATTTCAAATCTTCCAAAATCAAGCCCATAGCCAAATGACTATTTAGCCCTTGGGTTTAGGGCATCCCGTGAAGTAAGACACATGCACATTGGGTCATTTTCTCCCCTTAACCACTTGGAACATATTCATAGGTCCACTTAGGGACCATGGATGACATGACTCAAGGGTTGTTGGGTCGTCCATGACTCATGGAGAGGTGAAATCACCTCCTCATTCCCATTGAAACACTTGGAAAGCCATAGTACACCCACTACTCCCATGGTACCACACCCGCCTCCACTCAAAGGAAGCCAGCTTACATGATTCTCAGCCCAAATCGAGCTTCCCATCTCAACCATTGATCCAAAAAGCCAAAATAACCATTACCGTCCGATCCAAGGAATGAGGGGTTATAACCCCTCATTCTCACTCGTACGCACACACTCACACTCAATTTTACCCCAGCAGCCAAGGAGAGAGATCTCAGAGCAAATTTCAAGGTGTCTTGAGCTCCCTAAAATCCCCACTCTTGATTTTACGTGAAACCAAAACTGGGGAGGTCACCTCTGATTGCCATTTGCTCAAACCTCTACCAAAGTGTAATTAACTTTACACACACCTTCCTTGGAGCTAAATGAGCAAGAACGAATCATTTCCCATCACCCTCGACTGCTGGAAGTAGGAGTTCGACCAAGATCGATCACCTATGCCTCGTGCATTGGTCTTCCATGCAAACTATACCAAATCAAAGCTTGTGTGGCTCAACAGGGCTTCATTTTACCAAATGAAGCTTCCTCAATTGTTGGAACCGCTGGTCACAAGTTCTAGTGAGCTATGCCATTAAAATAGATCCTTGAATTAAAATAGCTCAGTCTTTTGTGAAAGAAAGTGTTATGTCACAGGATTTCCACTGTTGGATTACTTTATTTTGCTTCCTTAAAGGTGTTGATTGATGTCATCTCCATTTGAGCTCGAGTGAGCTCACGATGATTGATGAGTAGTCGCCGCACGAAGGAGATAGATCATGACCGTCCATTCTTCATCGAAATGGGCGGTGTTGATCGATCACATGTAAAAATGCTCATTTTCCTTTGGATCCGTGAGTTTAATTGTGGTCGTCCTATCTTAAATCGGAAAGTCCACGAAGGTATTGCGTGTGCCGCCATCCGAGTCACCCTTTGGATGTGATAACTTAAATAGTGAATCTCGCCATTGGAAAGCTCCGGTCACCGCCATGCTTCGATGGGATTAAGGCTTTAAATAAGATTAATTAATTTGTTTTTTAATCCTAAAACTTCATAAATTCTTAACTAATTCTAGAAAAATTCAAAAAAATACAAACTTAGGCACATTTTAAAGATAGTAGAATCTAGAAAATTATTATTAATTGATTTTGAGTGATTTTGGCTTAATTAAGATTTAATTAAAATTTAATTAGCTTAATTATTCCTTAATTAATCACCCAATTGATCTCCAACTTTCTATAAATATTTAGGGGATGACCCCTTTTCTATTTTGGATTTTATTTAATTAGAGAAATCAATTGATTAAACCTTAATCATTTTCCTATTTTGATTAGTGAGAATTAGTGAATGAATAGTGATTTAATTAATTAATTAAGCCTAATTACCTCTGAATAGTAAGGAGCTTAGAAAGTGTTTGGGATACTTTTGCTAATTCATTTCCTAAGTTTCCTTCAATTAATTAATGATTAATGATCTAACTAATTGCTCAATTAATTAATTAATCTCTAAGATAAAAAAACCAGAATCTAATTGAGTGTTTAAAATTACTTAGGAGTTAAGGATTGAGGCCTTGTCCTTAATCCCTTTCCTAAGTTAATTTCATCATTCTAATCAAAATATAATCAAAGAATTCAATCAATTAACTAGCAAACTTGATTAACACAATCTAAAATTCACTTCATACCTAAGCAACCTCTAATCTTGGGTAGCTCTTTGGGAGTTCAATAACCCAAAGTGGGAGATAATGAAATTATGGTCGATGTGAGAAACTATAAAAGTAGTTAAGTGTGATCCCTTAAGCCTAATCAACTATTAATTGCATTAGGCCCTTTTCATTTCTTAGGAGCATTGCAAATTTACTTTTCATGTGGTTGCATATCATATTGGCTCATTATTAATTAGTTAATTAACTTAAGATGACGTAGGCAAGGGTTAATTAATTGGCTTAATTCATACCCTAACCTAATTAAACCATAAAATCAACTTAATTACTTCTTCATTAAACCAAATTAACTTACACATGGGGAATGGGATTAGGATCATCAAACGTCTTTCATTTCCTAAATCAAATCAAACTCAAAACAAAAAATGTCATTTAAAAACTTTGGTTTATTTTAAGTAGCCTTATTTAATATGATTGTCCTTAGAAATTAATTGGAATGAATGAGATCATGTGCTTATTTTCCTTTATTTCTTTCCAATCATGTTAAATATATAATCATACATTCATTTCTTTTAAAATTAACTAAATGAATTGATTTCTTTTATGTCAAATTGCATGTGGTGATTTAAATTTAAAATAGGTGTGGCTATTATTATCATTATTAAATCAAAAGTTATTTTTAAAATCCCATAAATTAATTACAATATATGGAATGATGTTAATTACAATTATTTATAAATTTGCATGTGTTGATAATATAATATATGCAATATTAAGCTCTCTTTCCTTATCTTATATGGATTTGCATAGGATTTATAAATGTATAGTTCATTCAAAAAGAACACTACATTTGTCTAAATCTACTTCTATACGTCTCCATGCCAAGACTTGGGAAGAATTTCATATCACATATGTAAATCATATAATCAAATCAAATATGACTTCTTGCATGACTTTTCATTTTTTTGGTTCTTTTTGTGCATTCACATGTATATGAGAAAAGTGGTATATTAGTCTGAACACCCTGTGAGGCTTTAACCTAGTTAGGTCTTGTCTGTAGAACAATGGCGTCAAACTCACTTAAAACTCTTATACTTATGTATGTATGATGTGACCAATGAATAAGAATCATAATCAAATAAATCAAATACAACTTTTGCATGGGTTTTCCTATCCTTGTAGCTATATCTATGTATCTAAGAAAAGTGGTATATTATTTTAGTTTAGAGGTTTTTTAAGTAGCCTAAGTAAGTCTTGCACCATGCTAAGTGTAGAATAATGACACCCGAACTTACTTAAAACTTTTATACATGTGGATGTGTACCTAATGGATGAAAAATCTCTCTTTTCTTAAAAAGACATGCATTCATAATTCAATCAAATTAAATATTTAAATTCGAGCACGTTTCTTTGCATTCATCATTTAAGTGAGATAAATTATATGCATGCTTAGGATTTAATCATATGTATGATATACATGATGGAAAGAAATAAATAAATATGTGTTATGTGATAACTCATTTTAATTAATCTTAAGATTTCTTTCTTATTGAATAAGGTCTTTTAGAGTGAACATAAACTTATGATTGATTAAAACATATAATAAGCCATTTCTTAAAATAATTGATTAATTAACTTGCTTTAGAAGTGACTTAAGGTAGGGATGAAAGATAGATTCCCTCTCTTTTTTCTCTTTTTAATACTTAGTTATTTAGTGTAGGCCATATGAAACAAAAGAAATTAAAGAAAATCTTTAAATCAATTAAATCAGTTAAAGAGAAATCAATCCTTTATAAATTAAATCACTCACACTTACCAAATTACAACTCTAAAGCCTAGTTAGGACATATCATATATGCTTTAATACACACATATTAGACTAAGTCACAACTTCAGCATTATGTGGTTTGATATATGCTTATTTTTATATATATTATTATATTGGATGTGGGTGTATGTCCTAAATGTTAATATTAGCCTAACTATGCTTTATAGGAGGGGTTTGTAATAAATAATATAAATAATTTTATGTAGGAAGCTTGCATAACCCAAGTCGAGGACATGTATGGGTGCTAAGTCTAAATTATTCATAACAGTTTGAGTTGTATGGTGTGCTTAGCTAACGTTTATTTTGCAAGTATAGTTTGATTTATTTTTCTTCTTTTAATGTAATTTTGCATTAAGACTAGGATAAGTATTATGGGAGATTAGGATGATTGATTATAAGACCAAGTCTTGTACCACGTGATGCCTTTGGAGCATTTCAAATCAAGCCAAAAGGAAAAAAAAGGAGCAAATAAAATGAAGAAATCAAAGATGAAGAGATGAAGAATAAAGAATGAAGACCCCCCTTTCATCATTTGTAATTATAATTACTCTCTTGTAATCCAGGGTTGTATAAGGGTAGAGCTGCCCCAAGTTTCTTTTCGGTTGTATGGTTTACCCACATCGGCCTTTTATTCTTTTGCGATAGTTTGATAAAATTATTTGATGATTTGTTTATGTTGTACATTATAAAAAGCATGCCTTTTCATAGTTTATTTATCAATGGTGATTGTTGTATGGCCTAGATGTGATTAGTCTCCTAGGATAAAAATTAATCTTTGTACCCAAACTAATAACTCATAACTAAACCTCTAAAATAACTCATAACCTCATATAAAAGCCTAGGTATTAAATCAAGATAATAAAATATTTAGCAACCCCTTAGTTGAATGTTGTATGTTTAATATCATGCATAAGCATCTTATTTCACTCTTGTTAATAGAGGACTTTCATCTTTACTAGATAGTGAGGGCTTACCCTTTGAGAGCCTATGATGGAAGAACACATTTTTCTCTTTTTATTTGGCCCATAATCAACTTCTCATGCATTTAGGCATACAAAATCCCATAACCTATGTCAAAATAAAGAGTCCCAAAATGAAATTTGATAAAAATTTGATTTGATTATTTTATACTCATGCTCTAGTCTCTTAGAGTAAGTATAGTTTCTTTTCTAAATAACCCATCCATCTTGCAAAAGTATATGATTTTTCTACATGAATTTAAAGCATATGAGGAGTTAGTCACGCCTTGTGTTACTAGTTGTTTACTCTATCTTATGGAGGTAAACCACTTTTCGCCTTAGATTTAGGTCGTGCTTTGGTCCTTACTAACGTTCCTTAGATTTAGTATCTGAGATTTCTATTTTTCTTTGGGGCTACATGCATAAATCCTCACCTCTTAGGCATTTCTATAATCTTGTATTATGGAATTATAAATCCTAAATTTCTAATAAAATTTGAACTCAAATAAATAAATCTCTTGAACTTCAAATATATAAATCCCAACCATTGGATAGATTGGAGTGCTCACTAGATCTTAGTATCATGAGCACTCCCCACTCATCTCTTTGGTTATAATAACTCTTCCTTCGATCCATCCCACTTGATATTCTAAAACACAACCAATTTATTGATTTATCCTATATTTGAATTCTTTGGAGAAAATAATCACTTTAATCGAGAGTATTCTTATGAGATTCATTTTTCTTAAGATGTAATTAACTATGGGGTCTTGCCCCATAGGGAACTTTAGAACCGCCTAAATAAACTCTAATTTATTCATCCATATAAAGTAGGAGAAAAATCTCATAAGACCCATCATCAGAGTTCTTATTAGGTGATTAGGTCCATTATAGGATAGTGACTTCTATCTTTCAAGATAGTATACCCTCAAATGTCATACCCAATCACCTCAATAACCCTGTGGTATCCCCCCCATACAAATGAATCCAAAATGTCCATTAAGCCTAGAATGATTATATGATTTTGCTAGCACCATAAGATACTTAGAAACTTATTTGTAGGGTAAACTTTTGGTTAACAAAATACTTATCTATAATTATATAACATTTGTAATTTCATTAATTTTTTATGAATAAATAATTGATATACAAGAGTTAACATGAAGAAGAAGGATCCAATAAAATGTGTAAAAATCCAAGTTAAATTTTTGAATCATATAAAAGCATCTTATTAATCTCTCTCTCTCTCTCTCGCCCAGCCCACCTCCACCCCTCATTCCTAAATAAAGTAACACGAACTTCTTCAATAGATCCAAGGGTTCAAACTTGAGTTAGTTGAATTCTATATGTTAACATAAAAAATGTCTGCAAAGTCAAACTCAAAATCTTTCCTAAGCAACTAACATAGCAAACCTAAACATCCCATTACGTTAACTATAGTAAGCTTTAAGAGGAACTCATGTAAAGGGTTATTTGTTGAATCTTGCCTATAACTTCAATTTGGCTCTAGTTGACTCTACAATAGACTTCTTTCATTGCTAGGGTTCAACCTTTCCTTGATTAATATAAGTGTTCAATCTAAACAATCATATACATCTAATCAATCAATTTCCTCTTATAATTAACCATATGATTCTAGAGTTTAGCTTACCTAACCTTTAAACTATTTTAGGAGATTTGATAGAGGTTTGAGTCAAAGAGAACCCATTTACTCTCACACTATACCCATACTTATGGGTAATGTTCTTCCTCTATTAATCTTATGAATCTTGATGATAAAATTCAATTCTAAAACATTTCTCTTGGATTATTAAGATGATGATAATAAACATGGGTTGACCACAAATCATGAAGTTAAATTTAAGGCCAACAAAAGTCAAACCCTAATTTAATATGAGTTTACTTTAAAATTTCTTTTAGTTCATCCAAGATTCTCATCATATGTAAATTTACACTTCATGGATCTATTAGTAAGTTCAATCTTATTAAAGTAAACCCCATTAATTCTTTTGACCCAATTTTACCCTATTAATAACATTAGAATAGATTCAAACATTAATTTAATTAAACCAAATTGAGCCAAAGAATTTTTCTTGATTTCTCATATTTGTTTTCATAATTTACTTGGCTTAATTCCCATTAGTTTAAGCTCAAAGAGTATTGAGATGGATTTGATTTATGAACACCTATATATTGCTTGGGCTTCAATTAAAACATCATAATATTTATAATAAATTCAACTCTTAGGCATCATTGTAGTCAAAGATGTGTTGATTTGATCACCCCATGTGAGTTAAATAAATCATGTAAGTCAAAGTGTGCAATTTATACCCAAATAAGCCTTCACTTCCAAATTGAACTTGACCAAACAAAATGCTGAAATCTCTTTATAAAATTTGACATGGGTGTAGGAGAGAATATCCACAACAATCTTTTAGTTCACTACAACTTGACCAACCAACTTTAGTGGGTCAAATCAATGAATCAAAGAAACTCATTAAGCAAAATTTACCAATTTTGTTTAATTTTAGTAAGAGGGAAGAGTTTTTTTTTGTTGCTCTTGGCTTGAGGAGGATTGAACCCATTTTTCCATTGGATCAATTGGGTTAGTGACTCATCAAATCTACTCTAAAACCTAGTAGGTGAAGGCTTGCAACCTTTTCAATAATTTCATGGATCTTGACCCATCCATGTTCCTTTAGTTCCCAAATGCTTCCCCATTCCTCAACAACCTTATCTAGAAAGAACGCTTCTCTAATCAATATCAAATCAAGCTCAATTATGGTTGAGCTTTGTTATACTAAGGTCTATAAATAGACCTTCAATTGCCTCAACTGAGTGGTTAGCTAGCATCCCCTCAATCCCATGATTTTAAATGAGACTTCCCCACCTTTTTTCTACCTAATCTTGAGATCAATCCCAACCATAGTTCATAGGACTTTGGTCCACATAATGAACTAGAGGGAGACAAATAGAAAGCTTACGTAAGCTCATTTGAGTTATCCCAAATTAACTCCCAAGAAAACCAACTCACTTAAGAATTTGATCTCTCCTCATGTATTATTCTTGACTATGGTCATGAGATTTTGAAGCTATGTCATTGCTAGATTAGTCATGGGTTTATTCTGACCTCCCTCATGCTTCTTAATGTGTGGATTTGAACAAGATTCTCTATAGAGAGCAAATTTCACTTGGGTAAGGATTATTGTTGACACAAACCTAGCCCATGAGCCTTGGTTCACAATTCATTCAGGGACCAACCTACCACTTTGGATTTAATTATTAAATCAATGACCTCGATTTACCCAAATCAAATTCCTAAGTTTTATTTTGAATTTTTGCTATGTATCTTCCTCGTTTAGGCCTGAACTTTTTTAGGATAAACACTTTGTTAAGCTTAGAACTTAGGGAAAATATTTAAAACTCAATAATTAGCTTATTTAAAATTAAAAAAATTCAATTATCTACTTTTTTAAATGATTGAAACATTTAAACATTCTAAAAAATTATGAAATTAGATATATGATATAGAATACAAACTTAGACATCTTATGAAAACTCAATTTAATTATTAAGTTATGAATTTTGTAATATACTATTTCACAATTTAAAATCATAGAAATTAAATATTTAATAAAATTATAAAAATTTAGAAAATGTTTGAAACATTTAGCTTGTTGGAAAAGTTTTAAAAATTTTGTGAACAAAATTAAAGAGATTATGAAATTTGAATTGTGTCAAAATAATGTCCAAAATATAAAAATAGTAAATAAATTGTAAAAATTATGAAAATTTAAGAAAAGTTTAGAATAATTTTTTAAACTCAAAGTATGAAATAGTATCAAAATGCTTAATGTGTAAATTTATGACATCTATAAATGGTCTATGTTTTCATGAATTAAAATAAATAATTTATGAACTTTTAAATTAAAATTTAACATTATAATTAGAAAAATATAAATAAATTTAGGAAAATTATAGATAATCCACTAAATGTTTAAATTAATTATCAAAATTCTTAAAATTTTAGAAATTTATATGGTAATTTGGACAAGAGAAACTCATTTTAAGTTAAAATTAAAATTTAATAAATTCAATAAATAATTAATAATTGCTAAAATATAAAGAAAATTATAAATAATCGAAATATTAACTTATACCCATTATAAAAGATAAACTAAATCATTTGAAAGTGATATAAAATAAATTCAATCAATAATTTTAGACTATTTTAATAAATAATTAATTCTTATTAAAATTATTTAGAAATTTAAAATGATTTAAGAAAAGTCATAGAAAGTAAAATTAAATTAATTAGAATTCATATAATCTAGAATGACCTTACAAACAGACATTGTTAATAACATTGAACATTCAATATTATTCAAGTAAAAGTTGAATATAAAGTAAAATGAGATCAAGTAGAACAAATCAAATTAATGTCAAACAAAATCCAAGAAACCCTAAGGATTTAAGATAATTTGAAACCTTTAAATATCAAACACCAATCAAAATAAATGAATTTTCTAAAACAAATTGTCCCGTGGTTGTGCGTGATTAACAAGTAGGTCCCATTACTTAACTATTGTCCTTGAACATGAATTAGCTTGGCATCCCATGTTTAAAATCTTTGCCTACATCAGTTCAAACCATGAATATCCTAGATGATTCAGGACATAAATCTTTCAACACTTATATGTGTCGCAACTTCTTGTACATGAATTTGCATTAGATTAGACATCTACTACACACACACACACACACACACACACACTAATATTGTAGATTATTGAGTCTGCTTAATTTGATCTCAACTTTTATGTTTATGGATTAATTATATCATTCAACATCATTTCCACCATTTAAAGAAGCACATAGGTTAATCACCTCTCTATGAGAGATCAAGTTGTTGTGCAAAGACATAAACTAACATTACCCTACACAATATTCCAGAATTTAATTAATCTATAAACCAACATCAAAGCACATATATTATCTTTCTTAACAACTTAAAAACATTCATTTGTTGAGTTTTCTCATAGTTAGTCAATTTTTTGGGTTAATTGAAATCTTTTCAGGAATAAAATATTCACTCATTTGATAATATTGATATTTCCCTAAATCATATTTGTATTATTAGGGAATCTTCATGAGTTAGTCTGTAATTTACTCATTTCTATGATTATCTTCTTGCAACTCCACTAGGTTTACTTGATAAAGTTTATCATCCCTTTAGATCATGTTATTCCTTAGTTGTTAGTCATTAAGATTGAAAACATATGGACTTAAGTATACACATTAAAAGAGTTGGCCTTACCCTAAGTGGACCCACTACTCTACTCTTTAAACTATTAACTTGAATCTAAATTAAATTATAATTTAAAATCATTTTAGAGAATCATGCACTTAAATCAAATCCATCCAATGGTAATAAAATAATTTTATTTTTGGATTAAAACCTAAACATTATGGCCCAAAATAGACTCATCATACAAACCTTATACATACACTATATTGTTAGTCACATGATAAACCTAGGTGATGTTTGATCGTGATGTATTATTTTTATTATTTTGTGGTTTAATGTCTTATTAGGATTTAAGAGCTCATAGTGGGATAGTAGAACATTATATAGTTATAACTAATTATATTTTGTATATGGAGCTATGGTTAAAAGGGGCTAGTGCTATAATTTTAAATTTAATAACATTTGCTTGCAGGTGCTTTCTTACACCCTTGAGCATGGCTGATTATGATAGGAGGGCTTGGTCCTCATAAGTGTTAAGTCCAATGCTTGAGTTGTAGCTGCTTGATTGCATGTTTGTTCTTTCAACTGATCTTTATTTTATGAGGTTTATGATTTTATTTTATTTTAAATTATAATTTGTAACTAGAATTAAGTTAGAGTCATGAGATTTTGAATGAGTAGTGGCTAGAAGGCATAGACTTGAGAGGCCCTAAGAAGCTTGAATCATCTCTACCATGAAGATGAAGATGAAGATATGAAGACCCCCACAAGCTACCCTTCCTAGTTCTAGGCCATGTTGTATAAGGGTAGAGCTTAGTTGCACAATTTTCATATCTTTTGATCGTTATGTATGTATGTATATATATATATACATATAATTATTTAGGGTAATGTTTACTCTATATTGTACACTAGAACTACTTGCGTTTTCTAGGGTTTCTTTTCATGATGATGCTTGATTGTTTAGAGCTTTGTTAGGCTCTTACAAAATTAAAATTTTCTACTCAATTAAAACAATAAACTCATAACCTAAACTAAGCAATTTATAAACAACCACATTTAAGCCTTAAGCATAAAAACTAAATGTTGACCTCATTTTTGGATGAGGTTGACATCATCATAATCTTAGTAATTAGGATCTTTAATGTTAGATTAGGAGCTTTTTAATTATACACTTAATAACTAAGTGCATAACCAAACCAAAATTATTTAAGAAAAAAATTTAAAATAAATCTAAAATCAAAATAAAACTTTAAACCAAACACCTTAGGATGATAGCAAAGATAGTGTCCCCTTTTGAACTTGATGTAATCAAATTAGACTAGGTGAACCAAATCAAATCCAAACTTAATAAAATTCAACAAAAATTAAACCTAAACACATCTAAATTGAAATCTAAATTCATTTAAGCCTAGGGTAATTTGCATAGTTGACTTAATTGAGTTATTCTTTAGGCTCAAAATCATCTAAGTTCAAATTAAATTAAATTAAATTAAAATGGGCATACAAAATTATTTTACAAAAATAATGAACATAAAATTAAATTTAGATGGAGTTCAAAGTGGCTAATTGGGTCATTTGACATGAGTCATGAGCCCCACCAAGTCAAAAGTCAACCAATCAATTGGCCAAATTGAGTTACCTCAAAGACTCAAATTATTAAATGGATATAATAGAACATAAATATAAATAAATCTTAATACAATAAGGGATCAAAAGATTTAATCGGGTCACTTAATCCAAGTAAACCTAAATGGACCCTATTGAGCCAAGACTCA
Organism: Cymbidium sinense; assembly: GCA_021442155.1. Lineage (NCBI taxonomy): Eukaryota > Viridiplantae > Streptophyta > Magnoliopsida > Asparagales > Orchidaceae > Cymbidium > Cymbidium sinense. The sequence goes on from CM038225.1 coordinate 89,085,728, forward strand.
AATTAAATTGAAATTAATTCAAGTTAAATATCTCAAAATACTTTAAAATCATATTTAAATAGAATTCAACCTTTTTTAAGTTTAATCTCACTAGTTTGGTCACTTAGCCTAAGTGAACCAAATTTAATCCATTAAGCCCAATTAGGTCAAATGGGTCAAATGCAAAATCAATTTCAAAATAATTGAAATCAATTGCTCTAAATCATCAAAAACACTTAATTAAACTTGATCAAAGTTTATACACACTTTGATTGAGTCGAAATGGCCATTTTAGTCAATTGAACACAATTTAACTCATTCGAGTCAAAATAGGTCAATTTTGGCTAAAATCAAAATCAAGCTTAAATCAATTGAAACTAATCAAATGCAAACATAAGAAAATAAATTGTCAAATATAAATTAACTTTAATATAAATTAAGAAATAGCTGATTAGGCTAAGAAAACCAATGACCCATTTGTATCAAATGAATCAAACTTAGCCAAAAATTAGGTCAAACTCACATAAGACTTCAATCAATTGATCCCAATCCTTCAATAATAGATTCTATATAATTTAAATATAATTATAAAGTTTTTAAAAAATCAAATTGAATCATATAATCCAACCAAAGACACTTGAGTTAACTTGGATTGACTTAAACTCAAAAATCAAGCCATAAAGTCTAAATTGGACTTTAGTAAACCAAATTCAAATTATTCTTCTAAGTGTGGATAGATTTGCCTTCAAACAAGGTTGGATAGGGAGTCAAGGGGTAGGAGTTGTTGGAGAAGGAAAGAAAAAAAAAATGCCAAGATATATGCATGGAGCCAAAGAAGCTCTTCTTCATCCATTATCCCCCAGCCTTCAATTTAATTGACTTGAGCTAATCTCAATCAATTGCAAACCTCTAAAAGGAAATTTTAAAACATCCAAACCATCCATGGCTTGCTAAAAAAACACCATCTTCCATGGAAGCTCTCGGCCAAGCATGAACAAGGAAGAGGAGTGATCATCTCCTCATACTATGCACACCTAGACTTTCTAGAGAGAAGAGGGAGTGATGTTAAGCCCTTCCCCAAGCTTCTCAACACTAACAAGCCAAAAATAGTCAACAACCAGTAGAAATAGTGTCAACCACATATGAAAGCCAATAAGAGAGCACTCTTGATTGAGGTTTGGAAATAAACATATCTATTTGATAGGTTATCAATGTATTAGAGGTGTGTGTGGCATCGATGACTATCTTATGGGAATTATGAGTGTAATCTCAATCAAGATCCCTTGGTTCCATCATCCCAAGATTGTGTTATTCCATCCTATCAACATTAGAGGGACATAACCATAATATCTAGAGAATCTGAGAAATAGCCATGGGTTGCCTGTTTGATTATCTCGATTAGTAGAATTTTAGTGTAAGTGGTGTAAGAGTGTTCATGTATTGAAAAAATTATGAGGTGTTTGCATGACGAGCAGGTAGATGTTCATATTGTGAACGAATATAAGGATATTCTTATATCTCTTTAGAATGGAAAAATTAGAGTTGTCCACATGATGGACATATATGAGTTTATTCACATGGCAAATAAATTATGGAGTGTTCACATAAAAGGTGGTTGGACTTACATCACTTAAGAATGCCAAAAATCATTGTTGTCCACATGGTAGGTGTATATGATTGTGGTGAACAAATTATAAAATGTTCACATGACAAAAAAAAATAAATGCTCACATGATGAACAAATAGGTTTCTAGACTTACATCCTTTTGGAATGCTAAAAAACTAGGGTTGTCTACATGTTCGGTAGACATAGTGGTGTTTGTGTGGCAAAATATAAATTTTTATTTTTATTTCAAAAAAATACATAAAATCCTCATTTTTCTCAACACATCGGTGCTAGAATCCATGCTACAATAGTAGAGCGCTTAGTGGCATGAAGGGGACGTGAGGAGGCTGCCTACATGGAGTTGTTGTTATTAGTCATTTGACTATTTGAATAGTGTTATTTTGGGGTTCTCGATCGATATTGGGATGGTTATTTTTAAATCAACTTATAGTATGCTGAAGGGGAGCACTTCTATTGGGTATGACCACCCTTCTCATAATTTTGGTTTGTGTGTAGCATTGGGTGTGGTAAGGTGGGTTGATGAGGAGGTACTCTTTTAGAAGGCTCCTCTAATGAGGTGATGGGGAGTTCAAGAATAGATTTGAAGTTAGAGAGAGAGCTCATGTCCTCCCCGATCTAGATCCCAAACTCTTAAGTTCTTGGTCGAGCAAGTTGAGAGCTCAACGGACTCCAGAAAGTGGGCAGATAAGAGTAGCCCTAGGCAAGAGAGAACACAAATTTGATCATCACATAGATCAACAATAGATGAAATTCTCCTACATGACCTAGTTCAATACTGCATTGGTAAACATATTTCAGAATTGTAATCATCTAGATCCTAGCAAGGTCTCCTTCCTTACGGTGCCTCAATATCAGTCCTATGTGAATATGTGATTACCCCATTGATGTAAGGTACGGAGGAGGATGAAGAAGAAGAATTTGAGGGTGGTGATGAGTACGACTACTAGCTTTGTCCATTTGTATTTTTTCTTCTTTTCTTTTATTTATAAGTTATAATTTTGTAATTTGTAATTTTATTTTAAAGAAATATATCTTTTTTTTATTATCTTTGCATTGTATGCTTGCATAAATTTTTCTTGTTTCTATTAATGCTCCATGATAAAAAAATTACACTTATATAAAAAAAATTAAATTAGGGTACCATGCACCAGAAGCCCTGAGTTGCAGATAGACCAAAGGAGAGGAGATGGTCCCCACTGTCTGACATTATGGGGATATTATTTTCTCCCCAACAGAAAATTTTCTAAGTCCTTTTTTGCTTGAAGCAATGTGATGATAAGGTGGTGGCACTGTCCCTCTCCTGCCACGATGTTGTGGGATTTTTATCTCATATTTTGATCCAATATGTTCTAAGTCATATTTCAAGTGACACATGGGTATGGAACCACATGATGCTCTGTCGGCACCATGGGATTTTTTGTTAGAGTTAATTCTTGGGCCAGAGTGTCGATATCCGTCCTTAGTGTTATAGGTCAAAATTTGAATTTAAAGTGCAGAATTTTTAAATTTTCTTAGAAATTTTGTATTTCACCTTGGCAATGTTATGTTTTAAAATTGTATAGTGTAAATCACTTTTCTCCTTATTCAAGTAAGATCAATGGAGAGGAGTTTTCATCTCTCATCAAGAAAATTTAACGATGGATGTCTTCAAATCTCTAAGTTTTTCATAACGAATCAAAGATCAAGGTGGGATTTATCAAACTAAAAAAAAGAATAAATTCTTTACCTAAATTGAGAAACTCAGAGAAGTGTGAGTACCTTCATAAAAGTAGAGGAGAAAATGAGTGAAAAAAACTTTTAGTGGGCTCACTCATTTATAGGCTGATAATTATTCCCTCTTAATGGTCACCGGCAAGTCTGCTAAGATCATGGGTGGTGTGTTAACTAAAGCCTGGACGGTGGTTGCTTCTTCTAGAAGATATATATATATATATATATATATATATATATATATATATATCATTTTATTTTATGTAAACAAACAACAAAGGGGCTAAGTTTGATCTCCATAGTGGGGGCACCTTGAATCCACTCCATTGGAGGCTCATCCCGATCTCAGGATACTTTTCAAATTGTGAATGCTTGCGGGCATCAACTTTAGTGTAATACCTTCTCAAAATCACTGCCCATTATGCTTTTGTCCCTTATGAAGGTAAATGGATCTCCCTTGAGATCAAGCTATGTGGATCAATTGCAAATCAATTTGCAATGAAAATCATGAGAAAATATTGCTTGGATATCGTAAATTGATGTTCGAAGATGGATGGTTCATGGTTCTCACTCAAGTCGATGAGGTGAGAGACAAAATCATGATTGTCTATTTATTCTATTTGGAATGGACAGTCATGATTTAGATATATTATGTGATTTGAATTTTTTAAAGAATTGCATGAAGATTCTAGACTGTCTGATCTTTGATCGAATGATCCCAATCAATATTGTATCCTAGTCTCCTTTCTGTGCATGATCCATGTAGATCTGCGTGGCCAAGATGCGTTGCCATGCAGCACGCCAGTTACCTCATTGGCTGACTTGAGTAAGAAATTCTGAGATTCAAAATATAAAAAATTGATAAGATGCTCAGAACTTCAAAAATTCATAGAAAATAAAATGCTTAACCAAAAAAATACAATTAAGGGCTCTATGAATTTCTCTTAGTGAGAAAATCCTTTTAACCTATAAGCCCATATTTTATTGGGTAATTTAGGCTTAATTTAAGATTTAGTGAAAATAATCAAACCTTAATTAAAATTAAAAAAATTATCCAATTAATCTAAAATTTTTAGAGATTGAAATTGAGGTTAAGATACAAGTAGTATAAAAATTCCAAGAGTTAATGTTAAGTGGTTTAAAAGATATAAAATTTTTAATTTCAAACCCTTAATTTGATAAAAATAATTGATTTAAAATTAGTAAAATTAAGGGAAATTTTGGAAATATTTTGAATCATTTTAACTAACATCAACGAACCTTGGAAAAATGTTAAAGCCCACTATAACTCAATAAAACTCGAAAATCACTTAATTAGGGGATTAACTGAATTAATTAATTCATTTAATTAGGCTAAATTTAGAAAAATTATAATAAATCAAACAAAAATACAAAAATTCAACTAAATTCTCTTTTGATTCCCTTTTTGAAGAGGAATCTTAGAAAATTAAAGGCCTTAATTAAATCTCAATATTTTAGGCTTAATTTCAGTATTATTGAAAATAATAAAACATGAATTAGTCTTAAAATATAAATCTCATGAAGATGAAACTTTAAGAAAATGAGATTGACAAGGAACCCCACTTTCATAAAAATTTTAAATTAAGATGGTTCCTGTATGTGTTATGGAAACTTTAAATTCTATAATTATTTAAATCAAATGATAAAAAAAAATTTTAAAATCATAAAATTCATAAAACTGATTGAAAACACTTTTAATAACTTAGAAGACTTAGAAAAATTATTAGCCCTCTAAAGTTAAGAAGCCCTAAAAATCACACAATTAAGATTATTGAATAATTAAGGAAATTAACTTAATTAAAACTATAGGGTTGAAATCACATTATCTACAACAAATTATATGGTAAGATAGAAAATTTTGATTGGTCAATTTTTGAATTCAACATTTGAATAAAAGCCTATTAAAATGTAAACTATTAAAATTTAGTTAACACTTTAAACTCAAATGAATTTAAGTTAAAGTCAAAATAGATAACAAACCAAAATACTTTTAATATGCTAAATTCAAAATGCCTTAACTTGAAATAGCTTAGTTTAGCTATTACAACTTAAGTGACTTATCTTTATAAGTTTCTTAAGTTAAGATTGATCATCAAATAAAAATGAATAAACCTTAATCAAAAGAAACTTAATTAAATAATAAATTAAAATGAACAAAAATACCCCTTTGAATAATTAAATCAATTGAATTTAATAAAAATCTAAAATCATGAAATCCAATTAAACATTAGTCAAATCATAACTTAATCAAATCAATTTAAGTTTAACCAAATTTAATCAAAACATAAAATCATTAAACTCAAATAACAATGAAATCAACTCAATCAACATAAACTACATAAATCAATAAAATTTAATAAATTTAATAAATCTTAAGAGCTTAATAATCAAATTAAAGTTGAATAATAAAACTTAATTAATTTTTTTGAAATTAAAAGTAGACAATCACAATAAACTTAATGCAAACTCTTAATCAAATTAAAATCTAATAATCAATATAAAATGATATACAATAATCAAAATTGGATAATCCCAACAAATTTATTTTAAACCTTATTGAAATCCAATATAAACTTAAATATAAACTTCAATCATATTATAAGCTCATTAAACCATATTAAATTATTATTAAATTCAAACAAATGTTAAACTAAATTAACCAACATAAACTCAAATAAATGATCAAACTCAATAAAGTTAATAAATTTTGAAACATTAATTAAAATTATAAATAAAAAAGATGAAACTAAATATTAATCAAACCATAAGCTAATTACATTTCTAAAACCTAAAGAACTTCAAAAATTAAGTGCAAAGTTAAATAAATATTTAAATAAAATTTAAATATTAATTGAACCCTATGATAAAGCAAACTTAATCAAATTAAACATGATAATTAATCTGAAATTGAACATTTAATAATTCAAAATTTAATTGAACCATTCATAACCTACTTAAGTTGAACTCTAATTAAATAAATCAACAATTGATCAAACTAAACTTAATTCAACTAAATTAATTAAATGAAAATTCTAAAAAAGAATAAAAAAGCATGAACCATTATGTTTGAAGAGTAGGTGAATCTTCACTCATTTGATGATGACTTCACTTTCTTAGGATTAGGTACTATGGGGATTAAACCTTACCACAAATAAAGTTTAATCTCCTTTTCACTTTTAAAATTTAAATCCAAATTTAACAAAAATGAACTAAACTTAGAAATAAAATTTAAAATCACTTAAAGTTAAAACCACCCAATGGTCAATCAAATCAAAACTGAACTTAAAGAAGCCTAGTATAGACTTACCACATTAGCTCTCTTTTCACACATTAGAATGCTAGCTCATGGACTTTAGAATTTGGTTAGGTGTATTAATTGTGATGATATATTTTTATTTTGTGGTGTAGTATTTTAGTGTAGATGGTTAGGATTATTTGCTCACTAGTTTGGATGTCAGGACATCATTTTAGACAAATAATATTTTCTACAAGGGGTTTTGTTTAAAGGGACCGCTGTAATAAATAAAAATTATAAATGTTGTTTGCTTGTAAGTGTTTTACTTAAGTCCTTAAGCATAGCCCATTAGGATAGGTGAGCTTGGCATTCTTCGGAGCTAAGTCTATATGTTTGTGATATAAAATGCTGACATGCTATTTATTTTTCCTAACATTTGTCTTGTAGTGTTTAGAATTTATTTTTGGAATTTAAAATGCAATTTGAGCCTAAGTTTAGGTTAGGAGTTTATGATTAGTAGGAGCTGATTATTCCAATTTGTCTCCTATAGAGAAAAGGTTCAAAGAAGGCACAATCCTAAAGTCAAATAAAGATCCCATAGACCAAACTCATAGTTTTAGATCGGATAAGAGCTCAACTAACCACTTTTTCTTTTCTTTCGGAGTGTACAATAGTACCCGACTTCATCGATCTATTTATTTAATTAATTTAGTGTGAATTAATTTGGGATGCACAATAAAATTGCATGCTCTTCATATGTTCCATTTTGTGTTTGCTGTGTTGTGATGAAAGCCTGGATTCATATTAAGTTCCTAGGATTAAATTAATTTTTCTACCTGACCTAAATAAATAACTCATAACCTCACATAATTAAAGCCTTAGGGATAAACACTAAAAGCAACTAGAAACCACTAGAACTTAGAA